>JBAMBR010002312.1:0-12933 GCA_037044475.1 Zaprionus obscuricornis | reverse complement strand
TAAGCTTTCTCTCTCGCACAGTTTTTGTTGTAATAGAAAGAAGACGCATCACTGTCATCAACTGTAAAGAGAGCGCTATATTGAGCGGCTGGCATTATGAAGTATTCTATAATTACTAAATATAATAAAATATATAAAATAAAAATATTAATTTAATACTGCGATTTCTCTTACCGGTAAATTACGCAAATTGATAACGCCAGCTGCACTGCTTATCATATGCGGTGTGGGGCCATCGCCCAAATCAAGTTGTAAACTTTCTGACATATCATTGTTGCTACCAATTGGTCGACTACTCGCATTACTGCTGCTAACGGTACTCGTCCCACTTTGTGTATTATTGAGATGTAGTTGACCCAATGATGCCGTTGCCATTGCAACATCTGGCATCATATCGGATAAATGTCCATTGCCCGTATCAATGCCACAGGCACCACCGCCATTATCACCAGCACCACGATCCAATGCATTTATAGCACTATTATGATGTGGAAAACGAAAGTCTCCTTCTTTGATCAATGCTGGCAATTCGTTGCGATGATGCACGGATGATGATATACGGGCATAGCTCGATTGAAACTCAGGACCACCACTGCTGGCTGTCAAAAATGTTGCAACACCAAGTAGACCGCTTTGTTGTTGCCGTGGAAATGTTAAATTTCGACTATAACATGGCTGTATGCCATCGGTGCCACATGCCGATGATGATGATGATGCCATCGATGATGTTGATAGAAATGAGTTAGCTGCAACAGCTGTTGTATGCCTAGCTGTATCGGCAGCAGCCGGTGACGGTGGCGGACTTTGGTCTTCATCTTCTAATAGACATTCCTCAGTTTGTGTTGTTGTTGGTACATCCTTACATTCCTCACCAGCACCACGATTGCCAGCTTGTGTTGTTATTAATGAGCTTTCCAATAGATCGGATACTTCATCCGGTAAATTGAATTCACGTACAACACGCAAACGTATCTGTCGATCAATCTCATGTTTCGATGATAATGGCAATAATAATGCCCGTTGACACATTGGCGATTGCCGCAATTTATGCTCACGTTTACGCATCGCGGCAAGCGTATGACTATCTGGCGGTGGTATTGCCGCTGGATCACTTTTATTAACATCATCACTACTAATGCCACACGATACGCCAGCGGTGTAGCCACCATGTGCGGTTGCATTCATACGCGATACCATATATAATGTATCCGGAATGTCAGAAAATTGACGTGATCGACGCATACGCATTAATTCAACTTGATGATGTGATGATGCCATGCGATCCTCTAGCAATGCTTTAACCTCCTCAAAATACGGCATAAAAAGTCGTGGACGTACGAATAAACCTTGATTTTTACCGCCACGTACCCAAGCATTTACACGTAAATTTTCACGCTCATCACCAATCATATGTGATGGTGGTGTACTAACCAAACCACGTCGTATCGCCTGACATAATACTTCACTGTTTGGGGGTAATACATGATCCATTCGTACAAGTGGTAATAATTCTGATAAAATTTCACGTAGTTCAACATCACTTAAATCACGTTTCTTTACACCTTTACGTGCCACTGAATGTGCTGGAAATACCCATGCAGAGCCATATGGTTGACAGCCCCATTTAAGTACTATCGATAATGTATCTAATGATAACCATTCAAGTATTAAATCTTCACATCCTTGTGCTAATATATCAAGTTCAAGAAACCTTCCAATTTGATATAACTCCATGGCTTCATCCAATGTTGTTGGTCGGACCCGACCAGTGTTTGTTAATGCATGTACTTCGCCAAGTGAACCAGCTGAACTACCAGTACCGGCGCCACGTAATATAAGTGCCAAATCGACAGTATCTAAATATATGGCATGGAGTAAGACACGGGCATAACGTTTTGGTATTACGGTCTCATCCAATACAATGCGTGTTGGCACATGTATAGAACGTTCAACATATTCATCAATGTTACGCGTTCGGCGGGCAATGAGATTACGAAAGAATGGTGAACGTGCACTTAATATTGCCTTATGGCATGGCAATTCTAATTTTGGACGAAAACCATATTCGGAATTATTTGAATCTTGTCGTGAATAATCATTAGTACTATCAGCTGTAAATACTAATGCTGCATCAGCATAATCACCAGTTTCCAATAAATAACGTAGATCATGTTCAAGTGGATTTGGTGTACCAAAATCATCGCCAAGTTGACGTAATAAATTAATATTGATGGTCGGATCATGTGGACAAAGATCACCGGTATATAAATAACGTAACAATGATGAAAAGATTTGTACGTCTATTGGTGATGATGGTAATTCCAAACATATTCGTGCACCAAAACCAGGACAGCCCGATAATAAATCACGAAAATATGTGCAACGTGATGATAATATCGAACGATGAACCGGAAATATTGATCCACGAAATACAAGATCACAATCAGTGCATAAATTTAAATCATATAAAGCAGCCAAATCTTGTTTATATGTTGTTGCCGGCGGTCTTGCCAATTCCGCTTGAACCTAAAAAAAAAAAGAGGAACAATTATTAAATAATAGAACTATAATAAAATGTGCAAATGAAATGTTTTTGAAATAATGAATGTAAAAAAACATACCGATAAATCTCTTAATGCTGCCAATGCTTCAAATTCTTCACAGAGTGCTGCCAATTCAAGTGGCGCCCAATCAGAAACAAAATCACGTAAGACGCGTGCATGATCACAGGCTTTTGATGAACGTCGACGACGTATAAATTTACGTTTAAGCGTTGCAAAACCCGTTACACGCTTACGTCTTTGATCGCGATGATAATGTGTGCCACTAAATGGAACATTTGCTGATAATCCAGCACCGCTAACTGTTGATCCTGATGATCCACCGCCGCCACTGATCATACTTGAATTTGTTAACGGTTGCAGTGACGATGACGATGCATTACCACTGCCACTTCCAGCTATTTCAGCATTACCACGCGCACCACCGCTACCATCAGCATTTGTGGCCATGGGGTAGCCACCACCGCCACCGCCGCTAGATGTATTTGCCCCCATTATACCACCAATAATGGATCGGACCGATCAATCGATCAATTGACCAATCGACTAATCGATCAAAATTTTGTTTGCGTACAGTTCAATAGCAAAAAATTGATTGCTTCGATCTTTGTATTCTCTATCTCTCTCCCAATTTTGTTTACCTTTGTGCTTATGGGATAAGTTTAGCGTATTAACATTATATTTGTATAATGTAACGTTATTTTCTTCTTCATATCATTATCAATTGTTGCTAACGAATCGTTGTAAATTCTGTAAAATAAATAAAAAAAAAAACAATATAGAAATCATTAGTTAAGATTATTGCAAGCATTTATGACAGATCATTTTTGATCCTATATTATTGTCTAATTTGAATTAAGCTTAAAGTATTATTAAATTGCTAATTGTTATTAAATTCTGTAATTTTCAGCTATATAGTTTAATAAACACTAACATTTTTATCATGCAAATATTCAATTTAAAGCTAACTATATGATATAGTGTTCTGATCCGATCCTCAACTACTTATAAACAGTTTAATATTAAATCTTATACAACATCTTTATGTTAAGCTTCATGTTATTATATAGTTTTCCGTAACAATCCGTAAACGACTTATATTAAATCTGATACAACGCTTTCATTGCAAGGTAAACGTTCCTGTGGTAACTATATAATATAATACACCGCTCTAATACGTTCCGACTTACGTACAGTGCTAATAAATTTTATAAAGACGAATATCTACAGTATGACAAAAATTAATTAAATTATTATACTAGCTTTACGATGAACACAATCTGATTGGTCAATAGTTCTTATTAGTTATTAATTCCAATTAAATTAAATCGAAGTTAAAATATGAAACTCACAGACTTTCTTATTAACTTTGCAACTTTCAATAAATCATAAAATATAAAGAAATTTGATTATAAAAACATATTAATCATAATAACAAATATAATTTTTATTACAGAGAATATTAACTCCCATGGAAAACAGCTGTTTGTCTAGATGCAACAAAAATATGGATCGATTAATACGATATATATATGTATATGTATATGTGTAATTGTGTATTGATTTCTGGATATATTAGAGCTAAGCTCAAATTTAGGAAATAATTAAAAAAAAATATATAAAAATAAATAAATAGCTCCATTTAAATAGAACTTACATGCTTCACGATTTTCCGACGTTTGAAGTGTCGAATATTATTTTTAAAATTCATGTTTCAAATAATATTTGCCAGTTTCTGTAAAAAAAAAAAAACAAATACAAAAAAAACGCAATAAGAAAAAAAATTGAAAAATTGATAAATTGATGAAGCAACCTTAGCATGAACTATGAACTTTATGAAGATATATAGAATCGTTTTTTCCTATACAAAAGCAAAATAAACACGTAAACACAAAATAAATTAAATATATAAATATTATTTAAATAGCTTTTGATATTTGGGTTCTTCTTTTTTTTTTTTTTTTTTAGTAATTTCTAAGTAAACAAAAGAAATTAGTAAAAGAGAAGAAGAAGAAATTCATAAGTATTTCATATACAGTAAGTAAACATTAGAATTTCCTGATTGGACAATAAGTAAACAAAGCACAGTTTGCAGCATGCGCGAATTTATATACAATAAAGATTTGTTTATTATTATTATTGTTTCTTTTTTTTCAAATAGTATAATTAAAAAGAAAAGAAACGAAAAAAAAAATCAATTATTTTGCACATCGAAAAGTCATTAACAGAGTCTTCCGTGCGCATTCATAACCTTGACCCACATTTTCATGTTGTACCCTGGACAATTTATTTTTAGTTTAACTCCTGTATACATGCATATTTAGGTATGTACATAAATAATCATATATATATATATATATGTAAATATGTATTTATATTTTTGTTATTAGTTGCATACGCATATGCCACTGAATGTCCGTCTGTTTGTTTTGTCCGTTCCATATGCACTACACCTTGACTCTTCACATATTACGAATCCTAGATGTGTTACGTATGTATGCAAGTATATGTATATGAACGTGTATATGTGTGTGTGTGCTTGTATGCATATTGCATATGCATGGAAGGCTTGTTACATGTGTATGTATGTATGAATGTATGCATATGCATATGCTCTTTGCTTTGGTCTATCGAAATATTAAAACACGTATATGCTTACATACATACACACACACACAACATGCATATGCATGTGCACATATGTATGTATATATCTATTTACATGCATTTGTAAATAATTACAATGCATAACAATAAATATATTCATTTGTCTTTATAAATCTATGAATTCTTTTATTTACTTTTGATTCCCATATTGATAACGAAAAAATTAATTCAAGAAAATATGAAATGAAAAGAAAAAAAACATTTGCTGCACAAAACTTTTTTTTTTACAAACATGCAGCATATGCATACATACATAAGAATGTATTCAAGCACAACCTGTACGCTTACTTGTAATTCATTACAAAAAAAAAAAAAGAAAGAAAGAAATTTACTTACGCATGCATCCACCACATATGTATATAGCTATTTTTTATAGACATCCTGAGTATTTTAACGCCGCCCACATCTTCTTTTCGCGTATTGGAGCAATCGAAAAACTTTTTTTTTTCACAGAGATATTTAAATAGTTGGGACAACACACATTTGTACACACACGCACGCACAATATATGAACAATATTTGTTTATTTTGTAATTCAGTCCTTGCTGTGTATTATTAACACAGTTTATTTTTTAATTAAATACATATTTATGTTTCGTTTATGTGGAAAAAGTTAAATTTTCACCAAATTGGGGTGCAGACTAGGGATACAAAATTACATCGATAAACTATCTTCGGTTGACTGTAAATTATCAACCTGGGCTGAAATAATTATACATCGCGATATGTTTGCGCTAACAAATTATCGATAAAAATAAATTAAATAATATTTCTTGTAAGCTTGTCTTGAACATGTAAATTCAATTGAAGTAAAGGATCAGTAGTTGCTGAAATCTGATCCGATGGCGTACGCATAATTTCCGCGTGTAGTTCATTTGCCACGCATTCCTATTGGAATTTAAAAACAAAAAAAAAACAAAAATTGCCATCAGTTAAATAAATACACGAACATGTGTTGAAAACTTCATTTACCAAGTTTTGAAGCTTGTTTATCTCAGATGTTAGTTCAGAAGACATTCCGGTAGATCTTTATATTACAGTATTGTGGCTGCGCAAGAAATCTGCCTTAGAGATTAAAAACAAAATGTGATAATGATGAAATATAGTAAATAGAGAATTCGATATTTATTTCGATTATTCAATATCGATATATTGACTAATAGGAAATATTTCATTTTAATTCTAATTCGATTTTTGCGGCGATAACTTTTCATATTACATTTTAAAATTATTCGTTTCAATTGAATAAATGAGGTAAACACTATTTAATTTTATAATTGAGACTTTCTATATTTTTATATTAACACAATAGTAAATACATATAAATAGTTTTATATGTATGTGTGTAATAAATTATACAATTTAGCATAATTGAAGCCGCTTTAGTCACTACAATTTTTTATTTAATTTGCGAAACAATTACAGATGTTGGGCGTTCATTGATTTAAGAATTCTCGCACATATATATAAAATATTGCCATTCGCACATAATTTTTGTAATGTTATTACGCAGGTGCATATCAGGTTATTATCGATAAAACATTCACTGCAGAGGTATTTTGAGCAAATGCAATTTGATAATTCGATATTCAAAACATATTTGCTTACAGTCAGCATGCAATTATCTAAATAGAATGTAATAATAATAGTTTATTTTCTTAGTAATATGCGTATTAAATTTACAAGTCAATTTACATGTTAAGACAAGCTTACAAGAAATATTATTTAATTTATTTTTATCGATAATTTGTTAGCGCAAACATATCGCGATGTATAATTATTTCAGCCCAGGTTGATAATTTACAGTCAACCGAAGATAGTTTATCGATGTAATTTTGTATCCCTAGTCTGCACCCCAATTTGGTGAAAATTTAACTTTTTCCACATAAACGAAACATAAATATGTATTTAATTAAAAAATAAACTGTGTTAATAATACACAGCAAGGACTGAATTACAAAATAAACAAATATTGTTCATATATTGTGCGTGCGTGTGTGTACAAATGTGTGTTGTCCCAACTATTTAAATATCTCTGTGAAAAAAAAAAGTTTTTCGATTGCTCCAATACGCGAAAAGAAGATGTGGGCGGCGTTAAAATACTCAGGATGTCTATAAAAAATAGCTATATACATATGTGGTGGATGCATGCGTATGTATGTAAGCATATACGTGTTTTAATATTTCGATAGACCAAAGCAAAGAGCATATGCATATGCATACATTCATACATACATACACATGTAACAAGCCTTCCATGCATATGCAATATGCATACAAGCACACACACACATATACACGTTCATATACATATACTTGCATACATACGTAACACATCTAGGATTCGTAATATGTGAAGAGTCAAGGTGTAGTGCATATGGAACGGACAAAACAAACAGACGGACATTCAGTGGCATATGCGTATGCAACTAATAACAAAAATATAAATACATATTTACATATATATATATATATATATGATTATTTATGTACATACCTAAATATGCATGTATACAGGAGTTAAACTAAAAATAAATTGTCCAGGGTACAACATGAAAATGTGGGTCAAGGTTATGAATGCGCACGGAAGACTCTGTTAATGACTTTTCGATGTGCAAAATAATTGATTTTTTTTTTCGTTTCTTTTCTTTTTAATTATACTATTTGAAAAAAAAGAAACAATAATAATAATAAACAAATCTTTATTGTATATAAATTCGCGCATGCTGCAAACTGTGCTTTGTTTACTTATTGTCCAATCAGGAAATTCTAATGTTTACTTACTGTATATGAAATACTTATGAATTTCTTCTTCTTCTCTTTTACTAATTTCTTTTGTTTACTTAGAAATTACTAAAAAAAAAAAAAAAAGAAGAACCCAAATATCAAAAGCTATTTAAATAATATTTATATATTTAATTTATTTTGTGTTTACGTGTTTATTTTGCTTTTGTATAGGAAAAAACGATTCTATATATCTTCATAAAGTTCATAGTTCATGCTAAGGTTGCTTCATCAATTTATCAATTTTTCAATTTTTTTTCTTATTGCGTTTTTTTTGTATTTGTTTTTTTTTTTTTACAGATACTGGCAAATATTATTTGAAACATGAATTTTAAAAATAATATTCGACACTTCAAACGTCGAAAAAACGTGAAGCATGTAAGTTCTATTTAAATGGAGCTATTTTTTTATTTATTTAATTTTTTTTTTTTTTTTCAATTTTTTCCTAAATTTGAGCTTAGCTCTAATATATCCAGAAATCAATACACAATTACACATATACATATACATATATATATCGTATTAATCGATCCATATTTTTGTTGCATCTAGACAAACAGCTGTTTTCCATGGGAGTTAATATTCTCTGTAATAAAAATTATATTTGTTATTATGATTAATATGTTTTTATAATCAAATTTCTTTATATTTTATGATTTATTCAAAGTTGCAAAGTTAATAAGAAAGTCTGTGAGTTTCATATTTTAACTTCGATTTAATTTAATTGGAATTAATAACTAATCAGAACTATTGACCAATCAGATTGTGTTCATCGTAAAGCTAGTATAATAATTTAATTAATTTTTGTCATACTGCTGTAGGTAAGTCGGAACAGATTAGAGCGGTGTATTATATTATATAGTTACCACAGGAACGTTTACCTTTAAAAGAAAACGTTGTATCAGATTTAATATAAGTCGTTTACGGATTGTTACGGAAAACTATATAATAACATGAAGCTTAACATAAAGATGTTGTATAAGATTTAATATTAAACTGTTTATAAGTAGTTGAGGATCGGATCAGAACACTATATCATATAGTTAGCTTTAAATTGAATATTTGCATGATAAAAATGTTAGTGTTTATTAAACTATATAGCTGAAAATTACAGAATTTAATAACAATTAGCAATTTAATAATACTTTAAGCTTAATTCAAATTAGACAATAATATCGGATCAAAAATGATCTGTCATAAATGCTTGCAATAATCTTAACTAATGATTTCTATATTGTTTTTTTTTTTATTTATTTTACAGAATTTACAACGATTCGTTAGCAACAATTGATAATGATATGAAGAAGAAAATAACGTTACATTATACAAATATAATGTTAATACGCTAAACTTATCCCAGAAGCACAAAAGTAAACAAAATTGGGAGAGAGATAGAGAATACGAAGAGCGAAGTAATCAATTTTTTGCTATTGAACTGTACGCAAACAAAATTTTGATCGATTAGTCGATTGGTCAGTTGATCGATTGATCGGTCCGATCCATTATTGGTGGTATAATGGGGGCAAATACATCTAGCGGCGGTGGCGGTGGTGGCTACCCCATGGCCACAAATGCTGATGGTAGCGGTGGTGCACGTGGTAATGCTGAAATAGCTGGAAGTGGCAGTGGTAATGCATCGTCATCGTCACTTCAACCGTTAACAAATTCAAGTATGATCAGTGGCGGCGGTGGATCATCAGGATCAACAGTTAGCGGTGCTGGATTATCAGCAAATGTTCCATTTAGTGGCACACATTATCATCGCGATCAAAGACGTAAGCGTGTAACGGGTTTTGCAACGCTTAAACGTAAATTTATACGTCGTCGACGTTCATCAAAAGCCTGTGATCATGCACGCGTCTTACGTGATTTTGTTTCTGATTGGGCGCCACTTGAATTGGCAGCACTCTGTGAAGAATTTGAAGCATTGGCAGCATTAAGAGATTTATCGGTATGTTTTTTTATATTCATCATTTCAAAAACATTTCATTTGCACATTTTATTATAATTCTATTATTTAATAATTGTTCCTTTTCTTTTTTTTTTAGGTTCAAGCGGAATTGGCAAGACCGCCGGCAACAACATATAAACAAGATTTGGCTGCTTTATATGATTTAAATTTATGCACTGATTGTGATCTTGTATTTCGTGGATCAATATTTCCGGTTCATCGTTCGATATTATCATCACGTTGCACATATTTTCGTGATTTATTATCGGGCTGTCCTGGTTTTGGTGCACGAATATGTTTGGAATTACCATCATCACCAATAGACGTACAAATCTTTTCATCATTGTTACGTTATTTATATACCGGTGATCTTTGTCCACATGATCCGACCATCAATATTAATTTATTACGTCAACTTGGCGATGATTTTGGTACACCAAATCCACTTGAACATGATCTACGTTATTTATTGGAAACTGGTGATTATGCTGATGCAGCATTAGTATTTACAGCTGATAGTACTAATGATTATTCACGACAAGATTCAAATAATTCCGAATATGGTTTTCGTCCAAAATTAGAATTGCCATGCCATAAGGCAATATTAAGTGCACGTTCACCATTCTTTCGTAATCTCATTGCCCGCCGAACGCGTAACATTGATGAATATGTTGAACGTTCTATACATGTGCCAACACGCATTGTATTGGATGAGACCGTAATACCAAAACGTTATGCCCGTGTCTTACTCCATGCCATATATTTAGATACTGTCGATTTGGCACTTATATTACGTGGCGCCGGTACTGGTAGTTCAGCTGGTTCACTTGGCGAAGTACATGCATTAACAAACACTGGTCGGGTCCGACCAACAACATTGGATGAAGCCATGGAGTTATATCAAATTGGAAGGTTTCTTGAACTTGATATATTAGCACAAGGATGTGAAGATTTAATACTTGAATGGTTATCATTAGATACATTATCGATAGTACTTAAATGGGGCTGTCAACCATATGGCTCTGCATGGGTATTTCGTCAAGCCTGTCAATATTTACGTGAAGAATTTGCCGCCGTTAGTGCATCGCCCGTACTTTGCCAATTGGATAAATCCCAATTAGTACATGTCCTCGAAAGTAATTTTTTGCAAGCATCCGAATTGGAAGTATTACAAGCAGTACTAAAATGGGGTGAACAAGAACTAATACGTCGCATGGAAGATCGTGAACCAAATTTATTATCACATACAGCACATTCAGTGGCACGTAAAGGTGTAAAGAAACGTGATTTAAGTGATGTTGAACTACGTGAAATTTTATCAGAATTATTACCACTTGTACGAATGGATCATGTATTACCCCCAAACAGTGAAGTATTATGTCAGGCGATACGACGTGGTTTGGTTAGTACACCACCATCACATATGATTGGTGATGAGCGTGAAAATTTACGTGTAAATGCTTGGGTACGTGGCGGTAAAAATCAAGGTTTATTCGTACGTCCACGACTTTTTATGCCGTATTTTGAGGAGGTTAAAGCATTGCTAGAGGATCGCATGGCATCATCACATCATCAAGTTGAATTAATGCGTATGCGTCGATCACGTCAATTTTCTGACATTCCGGATACATTATATATGGTATCGCGTATGAATGCAACCGCACATGGTGGCTACACCGCTGGCGTATCGTGTGGCATTAGTAGTGATGATGTTAATAAAAGTGATCCAGCGGCAATACCACCGCCAGATAGTCATACGCTTGCCGCGATGCGTAAACGTGAGCATAAATTGCGGCAATCGCCAATGTGTCAACGGGCATTATTATTGCCATTATCATCGAAACATGAGATTGATCGACAGATACGTTTGCGTGTTGTACGTGAATTCAATTTACCGGATGAAGTATCCGATCTATTGGAAAGCTCATTAATAACAACACAAGCTGGCAATCGTGGTGCTGGTGAGGAATGTAAGGATGTACCAACAACAACACAAACTGAGGAATGTCTATTAGAAGATGAAGACCAAAGTCCGCCACCGTCACCGGCTGCTGCCGATACAGCTAGGCATACAACAGCTGTTGCAGCTAACTCATTTCTATCAACATCATCGATGGCATCATCATCATCATCGGCATGTGGCACCGATGGCATACAGCCATGTTATAGTCGAAATTTAACATTTCCACGGCAACAACAAAGCGGTCTACTTGGTGTTGCAACATTTTTGACAGCCAGCAGTGGTGGTCCTGAGTTTCAATCGAGCTATGCCCGTATATCATCATCCGTGCATCATCGCAACGAATTGCCAGCATTGATCAAAGAAGGAGACTTTCGTTTTCCACATCATAATAGTGCTATAAATGCATTGGATCGTGGTGCTGGTGATAATGGCGGTGGTGCCTGTGGCATTGATACGGGTAATGGACATTTATCCGATATGATGCCAGATGTTGCAATGGCAACGGCATCATTGGGTCAACTACATCTCAATAATACACAAAGTGGGACGAGTACCGTTAGCAGCAGTAATGCGAGTAGTCGACCAATTGGTAGCAACAATGATATGTCAGAAAGTTTACAACTTGATTTGGGCGATGGCCCCACACCGCATATGATAAGCAGTGCAGCTGGCGTTATCGAATTTGCGTAATTTACCGGTCAGAGAAATCGCAGTATTAAATTAATTTTATATATTTTATTATATTTAGTAATTATAGAATACTTCATAATGTATATATATATATAATATATATATATATTCGTGATCAAGGCTATCAAGTTATTTGTAGCAACCAAATTTCAGAAACTATATGATCTAGACACGCAGGCAGATAGAGTTCTATTAACATTTAACATTTCCTAGCTCTACACTTTTTATACTTAAGGTTTACAGCTACTCTCTCTCTCTCTCTATCTCTCTCTCACATTGCACATTGCTTTGCAAAAAGAATACTGTAAATTAATCCG
>JBAMBR010002308.1:0-42619 GCA_037044475.1 Zaprionus obscuricornis | reverse complement strand
TTGCTGCATTTTTAAATAATTCAAAACAAAAATGTTCTATGCGTTTTATTATTGCAAAACTCGATTTATTTATTTATTTTCTATTTCAAATTTTTTTCTATTTTTTTTTTTGTTTTTCTCTGTTGCTGATTTTTTGTGAAATCTGCAGCTGATAAATATTAATTGTTGATTTTAACTCTGATTCGCTGTATTATAAAATAAGCTTCATTTATATTTATATGAATATATAAATTTTAGCTTACGATTTTTTGATCTCTGACTAATCTGTATTTATATAAAAATTTTTAACTATAGATTTTTCTCATGCAAAAAATTTAAAAATTCAAATTTTTGGCTATAAATTTGAATATAAAAATTTTTGCTATATATCTTTGACTGATTATCTTTTTTTAAAATACAAATTTTAGCTATAAATTCTAGCATATAAATTTTGCTATTGATTTTTCACTGATTTTCAGAATTTAATATATAAATTTTAGCAGTAAATTTCAAATTATAAATTTAGCTATAGATTCTTCACTGATTAATCGCTTCTAATTTTAAGCAGCAAAAAGATTTTAAATTTTCTAAATAAAATTAAATAAATAAAAAATATAAATAATAAAATAAATTTTAAAATTTCCGAGAGTGAGACTGAGAGAGAAATATAAAGCATATATGCAGACAGAGCCGGCAAATAAATGGCAACAGTGAGTAAGAGTGGGAGGAAGTGAGAGTAGAGCTAGTAGAGGTAGAAGAGGCAATGGTATAGAAAACAAAAAGTACTCTCGCATATTGAAAAAGTTTTTTGCAGCTACTAAACAACAACAACAGCAGCAAGAGGAGTAACAGCATCAACGGCAGCAGCAGCAGCAGCAACAACAAAAACATTGAGAGTCATAAAATAAAACAACAACAAGAAGCGCAAGTAAAATAGAAACCAAACAACGAAACGAGCAACAACAGCAACAGCAACAACAACAATTGCGCATTGAGAGTGCATAAAGAGCTGATGTTTTTCGTTATTAAAATGACCGCACTTCGTTGGCATTTTTTGTTTTGTTTTTTTTTTCTGCTTTTTCACATGCGCCGGCATTAAACTCAACCAACAACAAGCAGCAGCAAGAGCAGCAGCAATAACAACAGCAAAAACAACAGCAAGAGCAACAACAACAAGCAGTAGTAGCAGCAGCAGCACAGTGAAAAAAAAGTGAAGAATAAAAATTGTAAAGTAAAATTATCGTAGCATACTTTATGGCGCTGCGCGATATCAATACGAACACAGACAAGCAATGGAAGCCAAGCGCAACGCTTGTCCAAGCGTTTACGGCATTCACATGTGGCTATTAAAATTAAAGGCCAAAATATAAACACACACACACGCACACATAGAGACACACGCATACACACACACACACACACACATAAAGGCAGCTCGACATACATTTATATTGAAAGCCAAATGAAAAGCAAACAACAGGCGCATGAAATGTAGATCATAAACGTAACGAGTAACAAATGTAAAAGCAGCAACAACAACAGCAACAACAACAGCAGCAACAACAACAGCAGCAACAACAGCAGCAGCAACAACAACAACAAGCGCTTATTTATAGCATAATTTCGAACAATTCTTCAGGATTCGCGCATTACGTTTCACTAATGAGACGCAAAACAAAAAACAAAAAAAAAAAATATTTTACAATTGTCCGAAACACAAACAAAAAAAAAAAATACAATGAGAGGCAGAGAAAAGTTGATGTCAAATTGTGCAACAGCAATGGCAACAGCAACATCAATATTGCATGTCACAATAAGTATGCATGTATGTATCTGTGTGTGTGTGTGTGTATGTGAGAAATGTGCAGCAATCAGCGACGCATAAAAACTCAATTGCCTGAGCCCAGCACACACACACACACACACACACTCGCACTATATATATACATATGTATTTTTCCCCATGGCAATAACAATAAGTTGAATTCTCAGCTCAACGGCACGCACACAAAATACACAAGTAAGTTAAGGTTAGAGACGAATACATATATATGTGAGTGTGGGGAGTGTGAGAGTAAGTGTGGGAGTGTGAGAGTAAGTGTGGGGGTGTGATTGTGAATAAGAGAGAATGTGAACCAAATGAAAAATCATACAATGACCAAATACAAGCAACATAGATAAATTGCATTGAAAATTCATTTGATTGCGACTCGAAAATATCCTGGAAATTTTTTTAAGAAATTTAATAAATAAAATAAGCAAAGCCTTAGCCATGGCTAGTTTGCATAATAAAGAATTTTTTGGATTTTTTAAATAAATAATATTAAAAAATTTTAAATAAAATTTTAAATAAAATTAAAAAAAAAAATTAAAATTTTAATTAAAAAGAAAAAAATCTTTGAAAAACAAATTCTTTTTAATATTATCTAAAATAATTTATAAATGAAATTTATTAAATAATTTATATAAAGTAAAATAAAAATATTTTCAGAAATTTTAAATTAAAAAAAAAAACGATAAAAAAAATATAAATATAAAAAACTCTTGAAAATTTGAAATAAGTGCAAAATATAAATACATTTTTTATTGGTAAAAATTTCCTTAAAATAAATAAAATATAAAAATTTAAAAAATATTTTAAAAAAGCAAAAAAAAGTCAATTAAATATTTAGCAAAATTTCCTTAATATTCAAAATAATAAAAATTTAAAAAATATTTTTAATAATGCAAAATATAAATAAATTTTTTATTGGTAAAAAATTACTTAAAATAAATAAAATATTATACAAATTTACAAAATATTTTGAATAATGCAAAAAAAAAAATAAATTTTTTATTGATAAAAATTTTGCAAAATTTCTTTAATTTTGTAAATAATAAAAAAAAAATTTAAAAAAAAAATTTAAATTAAAATAAATATAAAAAAATATTTGCATTTAAAACTGTTGAAAATTTTAACTAAGGAAAATATTATAAAAAATTACAGAATGTTTTTAATAAAGAAAAATATTAATGAATTTTTACTTGATAATAAAAAATGCTTTAAGAAATTTTACATAAAAAATTAACTAAAAAAAATAATTCTGTTTTAAACTGTTGAAAATTTTTACAAAAAAAAAAATATTTTAAATAATGTAAAATATTTTAAATAAATATTTTCAAAAAAAAATTTTTTATTTATTAAAGTATAGATAAATTTGCTTAAAATTTCAAATAATAAAAATAAATGTTAAAAAAAAATTATAATTAATTTTTTTCAATAACTTTTAAATATGAATATAAAATAAAATTAACTTTTAGGCAAATAAACAGACTGAAACATAAGCAAGCACTTTACATTTACAGGGTATAAAACTCACACCCACGCATAGAGACAGACACACGCACACATACACGCGCGCAGTGAAAGCACGTGTATTGCGCCGCCATTGTTGATTTAATGGCAGAACCAGCTGCGGCCCAATGCACAACAATGCGACCCAACAACAACAACAGTAACAACAACAATAGAAACTACAACAACAACAAGAATAATAAGAACAAGAACAACTGACAGGAAGAACCCGAGCTACGAGTTGAGACTATGCATTGAGAGATACCATGTAAAAGATAAGAGAGCGAAAGCAAAGCAAAAAAAAAAAAAAAAAAATGTGAAAAAGAAAAAGAATGACAGTGTGTAGGTGGAAATGAAGAATCGACAGATGTGGGGGGAAGGAAGCAAGCAACAAAAAAAAACAAAAAAGAAAGGACAGTGAAACGGGTTAACGGTTTAGCAAAACGAACAATACAAAAGAGACAGCAATAAGATAAATTCTTCAATGCGCAACAGCGAAATAAGAAATTACAAAATGAACTGACATTACAATTTGTAAGGTCGTCCTACAGTCCCCTCTAACATTCCCCCACCTCCCCCACCCTTCCCACTCTTTATACTTTCAGTCAAGTTGAATTTTCTATCGCTTGCTGTACATTGATTAGTTGCGTTCATTTTCATTGCTTGATGGTTGTTCAAACAGTTTTCTTTTTTTTTTTTTTTGCCAAAATGCAAAGTTTTTTTTTTTTGTTTTTTTGTTCAACCGAAAAGTTTTCGCTCGAATTTTCGCTTAATGCAAAATTCAAGAGAAAATATGAAAAGTTTTCTGCTGAACATTGAAGAGTGAAAAACAGAAACTGAAATTGAAGCTGCTGCTGCTGTTGCTGTAGCTGCTGCTGATGTTGTGGCTACTACTGCCAAAAACTGGTTAACACTTAATTATGCTAAATTGTATTTGTATTTTATATAGCACAAAAGCTTAACTTCCGTTAACGGTTTTACCTGCAGGCCAAAAAAGCCAAAAACGCAACAGGGAAAACAACAAAAACTTTTTTTGCCCAACAAAATAATAACTATTAATTATAAACGAGAACCAAAAGATGTAGCCTCAACACCACACCCCTACCCCCAAAAAAAATACCAAAAATACCAACAACAACAACAACAACAAGAAAATATATACAACAATTTTTAATTTCAACAAAATTGTAAATTTCAAGTGAATTTTCAGCTTGAAAGTAGCCAAAGGTTAAAGATTGCAAATTATCATATAGCGCCAGCAGCAAAAATATCTTTACTTCTGCTTCAATTGAGCTTGAAATCATGCGAGAAAATAAATTTCATTAACTTTATATATCATAAATTTACTATATTTATATTACATAAATATTTATTAACTTTACACAACTTGCTATAAAATTTCATATATTTATAGCAAATATTTATAGCATAGAGTATTATCATAATTTCAACATGCAAATTGACAAAAAAAAAATGGTAAATAATTTTCAAATAGCAAATTAAGTTTGCTATAAATTTTGCCATAATTATAGCAAAATATTTATAGCACGCAGCATTATTAAAAATTCAACACATAAATTAAGAAATTCAAAATGTAAAAAATTTGCAAAATCGAAAATTAAGTGTGCTATAAAATATGCTATAATTATAGGAAAATATTTATAGCACAAAGCATTGCTTAAAATTCAACACATAAATTAAAATATTAAAATTGTAAACAAATTGCAAATCGAAAATTAAATGTGCTATAAAATTTGCCATAATTATAGCAAAATTTGTATAGCACAAAGCATTGCTTAAAATTCAACACATAAATTAAAATATTAAAATTTTAAACAATTTGCAAATCGAAAATTAAGTATGCTATAAAATTTGCCATAATTATAGCAAAATATTTATAGCACAAAGCATTTTGTCAAATATTTAACACCCATTAAAATTGTAAGCTAATTTGCAAAATCGAAAATAAAATTTGCTATAAAAATGTTTTTATAGCACATATTTATAGCAGAAAGCATATTATAGCTAAAAGTTCAACAAGCAAATTAAACGTATTAAAATTGTAAACAATTTGCAAATGAAAAATTTATTAAGCATAAATGAATATTGCATTTTCTCTGCTGACAAAATATCAATTTTCAAAATATTTTTAATGCCACTGCCACCCCCCACAGCGCACAGCGCATAGCGTATTGTGGCAAATGCAATTAGAGAATGTTGCAACATTCATTGGGGTTGCACGATGTGTAGAAGAACAATTGCATTGATTCATTTTTAGTAGACAATTATGCTAATGTCGCTTGCCAGTTGCCACTTATCAGTTGCACAGTTGCAAGTTTGGCAATTGGCAGTTGCCACAGCAACAAAAATGAGTTGAGAGGCATGCCACAAATGCCACAGATACACACACATACACACAGAGAGAGAGAAAAAAAAAAAGACGAAAAGAGAAAAGAAAAATGAAAATGAAATTGGAAAATGTTTGCCATGAAATATTCATCATCATCGTAGGCTGCGGATAATTGAAATTGCAACAGCTGCTGCTGCTGCTGCTGCTGCTGCTGTTGTTGTTGCTGTTGCAGCAGCCCAGACACGTGGCCAAAAGCTAAAAGATTCATGTCTCTGACGCCACACAAGCAAAAGTTGACAGTCACAACTGTTCTATGCTGCTTTCACTCTTATCTTTCTCTCTCTCTCCCTTGCTCTCTCTCTGTCGTTCTCTTTAGCTGTTGCCTGTCTTTCATTTTAGTATCTTATGCAACGGCTGTCAACGGGTTTTTGGCGACTGACCAACTGACTGACAGTCAAGCTTAAGCACTTTATTGTTGCAGCAACAGCAACAGCAGCAACAACAACAACAACATGTTGCCTCTGCCGCACTAATCAACGAGACACAAAGCACAAGCAAAGAGAGAGAGAGAGAGAGAAGGAGAAGAAAAAAAAACCTTAAACAAAGCCTTGGCATAATGGAGTGTATGCATTATGGCTAATAGCAGGCAACACACACCCACACACACACACAGAGCAAACACACACACACGCACGGCTAAATGTCCTTTGTGTGGCACAGCAGGTCCTTGTCTCTGCTTGTTTGGCTTTGCAGTTTTCTGAAAGCCTCTCGTCTAATAAGCCTCTCAACGCAGACAACGTCTCACAACTCATCGCGTCTCGTCTCGTCTCATCTCAGCTCTCTCTGTCTCTCTGCCACTCCCCCTGTCTCTCTCTCTCTCTCCAAGCAGCTGAGCTGTAGACAATGAGTTCGCAGTTGCTCAGTGCCTGGACGTTGTCCGCCAACACTGCCTTAGGTCATACTTGAATCAGGACCAAGTTTTGGGCCAAACGTTTGCCTCACACAACACAATCGTCTGGGGGGAAGTGGGAAGTGAGAGAGGCAACTATGTTAACTAAGCAACGAGTTTAACTAGTTTGTGCAACTAAAATACAAAAATGTGTAAGAAATTTCTTTAATATTTTGCAAGTATATATAAAACTATTTCTAGTAGAATGTGATCCTAAGCTGCTAAGAACTGGAACTGGAACGAGAACTGAAACTGAAAGTAAAATTTGAACTGGCAGCAGAACTGAAAGTGCCACCGAAACTGTAAGAAGTGGCAAGAAACTGTAATTGGAACCTGAAATGGAACTGGAACTTCAACTGGTACTAGAATAAGAACTGGAAATGGAAATGGAACTAGAACTGATAATAAATTGTTAACCAGAATTAGAACTGAAACAGATGCTGTTTCTAGCAATTGAAATTTAAAGGGAACCAGATCTAAAACTGGAACTGGAAGCGTAACTGGAACTGGAACCAGAATTGAAACCGAAAACGGAACCAAAAACTGAAATAGGAACTAGAATTCTAAGCAGCGTAGAAATTGGAACTAAGAAGCAATTGGAACTGGAATTAGAACTGAAAGTTGTAGCGGAACTGGAATTGGAACTTATACTAGAACTGGAACTCAAACCAGAACTGCAACTGAAAATTAAACTGAAACTGAAATAGATGCGGAAACTGAAAGTTTTAACCTAAAGCTAAAGCTGACATTTGAACAAGAACTAAAACGAAAATTGGAACCACAACTGGAACAAGAACTAAAAACAGAACCAGAACTAGAAAAGAAATCTATAGTTTAATCAATAATTTTACCATAAAAATAAAAGCTGCGAAAATTTAATTAAATATTTTGTAGTTCGATTGCAAAATATGAACCGGAACTTGAACACTTGAACACTTGAACACTTGGCCTGCAAATGATTTTTTGATTTCCTGCTTAAAGCAAAACACTTGAGAAATATAATAAATTTTTAATGCTAAGATTATTTTCTCATTTCAATTACAGTTAATCCTTGGCAATGTTTATTTCTATATTGTTGTTGTTATTGTTGTTGTTGCTGTTGTTATTGTTGTTGTTGTTGTTGCTGTTGTTGTTGCTGTTGTTGTTGCTGTTGTTGTTGCATTTTGAGAGGCGCCTACAAATATTTGGCAAAACAATTAAGAATTTTGTTGAAAGCAAAGAAAAAAATGCAAAGCGAATGAGAGTGTGTGAAAGAGAGAGAGATAGAAGGAGAGAGAAGAGAGAGAAGGAGAAGAAGAAAAAGAAAGCAAGAGGCAAAGCGAGAGCATTTGGGGTAGGGCAACAAACAGTCAGAGCAAAAAGAGGAAGCAACCAAAAGTGCACTTCAGCTAAACACCAACAGCAGCAGCAGCAACAATAACAACAACAGCAGCAGCAACAGCAACAGCAGCAGCAACAACAACAGCAAGAGCAGCAGCAACAGCAACAGCAACAACAACAACGGCAACGGAAGCGACAACACTTTAAATGTTACAGCTTAACCTCGACAGGCAATTCAAACAATGCACAAAACATGCATAGAGAGAATGAAAGAGAGAGAGAATGAGAATGAGAGAGAGAGAAAGCTTATGCCTGTATATATATATGTGTGTGTGTGTGTGTCAAATTTCAACGCTTGTCAACAATGGTGCAAGAAAAATGCAAGTGCAAAACAGCAGCAGCAACAACAACAACAGCAACAGCAGCGAGAACGTCAACAACAGCAGCAGTAGCAGCAGCAGTAGCAGCAACAGCAGCAGCAACAGCAACAGCAGCAGCAGAGAATATGTCGCAAGCAGCACTCAAATTTCCAAATGCAATGCACAAACATATGTATGTGTGTGTGAGTGTGTGTGTGTGAGAGTGTGTGTGAGTGTCGTCTATGTGTATGTGTGTGTGTGTGTGTGATGTTGTGTTTGCATGGCAGCAGCGTAAAAAAAAAAGTGACAGCCAGCAGAGAGGCAAACAGATGACAGCGAAACAGAGACAGTAAGAGCAAGAGCAAGAGAGACAGAGATAGAGAGAGAGAGAGACAGCTAGACAGAGCAAGAATGAGAGTGAGAGAGAGAGTGCATGGGTACAAAAAGATGTGAAAGAAAAGGCAACAAGCTAGTGGCAAGGCTGGCAGAGAAGTTAAGTATGCAGAGATGAGGGACAACAGCAACAGCAGCAACAGCAGTGGCAGCAACAGCAGCAGCAGCAGCAGCAGTGGCAGCAACAGCAGCGGCAGCGGCAGGGGCCAATGTATATGTACATATATGTATAAGGCCTGCGTATAATTGTTTGTCACTTGACGGGCACGCGATATACTACAGTGGCTACAAAATATACACACACACATACACTCAGAGAGAGAGAGAGAGAGCGAGCCACACACTGCATACTGCACAAGCGGCATATGAGTAGCACACGCCCACTTTTTTTTTTGTAACACGCCTTCGCACTTTGGCAGCTTTTTAAGCCCGTCCATCCGTCCGTTCGTCCGTCCGTTCGCATGCTATGTCAGTGTCATACGCCAATTTACAACAACACAAACAATAAATGACATTTCACCTTGACGCTGGGCAATGTTTTTTCTTCTTGTTGCTGTTGTTGTTGCTGTTAATGTTGTTGCTGCTGTTGTTGTTGCTGCTGTTAATGTCGTTGTTGTTGTTGTTGTTGTTTTTTTTGCTTACTTTGTTGTCAAAATCATAAACATGGGCCCCCAACACGCATTTCACATTGTCCATTGCGCCAGCCTTCCCCTTCCCCGCCGCCTCTGCCTCTGCCTCTGCCTTTCCCACACTCTCTCACACTTCCTCTTGTTCCCACTGCTGCTTTTGCTCTATGCACTTCCTTGCTTTTATTTTTCCTTGCTTACACTCTCTCTCTCTCTCTCTGTCTCCTTCTCTCTCTCCCTCTCTCTCTCCCTCTCTCTCTGCCTCTCTCTCTCCCTCTCTCTCTCTGCCTCTTCACCTCTAGCTGCTATTTAGCATCATGTTACGCGGTCATTTTCATTGTTTTTCTACTTCTTCTTCTACTTGCAGTACTGCTGCTGCTGTTGCTGCTGCCGTTGCTGCTGCTACTGTCAATTCACAAACGTTTAATGCAGCTGCAATAAAAACAACAGCAGCAGCAAAAAAACATAAAAACAACAACAATTGCGCTACTCAAAATTATGCAATAATTTTTTTTTTAAAAAGTTTCTTTATGACATTAGCTGCAAAAGCAGCTTGAAAATAATTATAAAAAAAAAGCTAAAATTAAGCTAAAAAAATTTTAATGAAATAAATTCATTAATTGTCATTGTAGCATATCAAAAAAAATTAATGAGAATTAAGCAAAGCTTTTTATAATGAGCTTAAAGCTCATTTAAATGTAAGCAGCTGCACGCTTGAAGTTGAAAAATATTCGAAAATATTATTTGACATATTATTATAAATAAATTTTACAAATGAGCTTAAAGCTACTTCAAGTTAATCATTTAATTTCATTTTAAAATTTATTTTATTTTTAAAATTTATTTTTATGCAAAAATATTAAAAAAATATCTGAAAAATTTCCTGCTAGCTGCAAGCAGCTTACAAAGCTCAAATATTCAAATATTTTATAAGAATTTCAACATGAAGTTAAGTGAAATTAAAGCTTTTGCTTATTGTTTAACAAGCAATAAAAAGCTTTAAATAAAATCAGAATATAAAAGCACATTAACATATGTAATGTTATTTTCACACAGTGTCATTGCTACATTCGATATGCGTTCAAATGTTAGAGAGAGAATGAGAATGAGAGTGAGAGAGACAGAGAGTAAAACGCACTCACATATGCAGAGTGTGGGAGTGAGGTTGGGGGCAGGGGTGAGGTGAAAGAATCACTTTCAACTGTCGCTCGTTGCTGGCAGTTTTGCCCGTCAAATTAGCATGCGTTAAGGACAAATCACGAAACATTGCGTATACGCACCGAGGTTTTTGTTGCTGTTTCGCACCGACAAACACACACACACACATACACACCGGGCCAGGACAATTACAGTTTTGCTACACAGAGATACAGAGACACAAAGAGACAAAGAGGCGTGTGAGAAAGACAGTTGCTACAGGGCTCTGTGCATAATTCAGCGAGTGCTCCCCAAGGTGCTGTAAAGCTCCAAATGGGACAAATCATTTCAATGTTTTTTTCTCTTTTACTCACACACACACACACACATACGTGCACACACACACACACACAGATAGACAGGTACAAATACAGCTAATATTATTGTCGAACATGACATGGGAAACCTGAAAAAAAAATTGGTGTCAGATTATACGAAATGTATTTCAAGTACATTTTGAATACGCAATACGCCATACGAATACGTATGTGAATACGTGAATAAAGAGTGTTAGATAATAGAAAAAATATAAGAGAAAATTTAACATAAAATAGACAGCATAATGTTGAAACAAGGCTACAAAGATTTTTCTATAAATTTGAATTATGAAAATTGCAAAAATTCTTGAAATTATGAAGACGTTAACATAAAATGTTAAAAACATTAACAGTGCTGTTAAATTTGAAATAAATTTAAGTAGAAATTAATCAACATAATATCAATATAAATAGCAGTAAATAATAAAATTAAGTTCGAAATAGTTTTTTATAAATTTACTAGCAACATTTAAAAAATTTGTGAAATTATATAAAAAAAAAAAGAAATTAAAATAAATTCTACAGAAAATGTTAACAAAAATTTCAAAGTTAAATTTCACTATTAATGTCAAAAAAATAAATAAAACTAAGCTAGAAAGAGCAGAACTATATAAATTTCACTAGCAAAAATATGAAAATTAATTAAACATTATAAAAAACAAAAAAATAATTTAAAAAAATTCTACAGAAAATGTTAACAAAAATTTCAAAGTTCTGTTAAATTTTGAAAGTCAAAATAAAGCTAGAAAGAGCAGAACTATATAAATTTCACTAATGAAAATAGGAAAATTTATTAAAAAAAATTATAAAAAAAAAAAAAATTAAAATAAATTGTTAACAAAAATTTCAAAGTTAAATATCACTATTAATGTCAACAAAAATAAATAAAACTAAGCTAGAAAGAGCAGAATATAAATAATAATTTCACTAGCAAAAATAGGAAAATTAATTAAAAATTATTTAAAAAAAAATTAAAATAAATTCTACAGAAAATATTAATAAATTTTACAGCGCTGTTAAAATTGCCATGAATTAATGTTGAAAATAATAAAATGAAGCTAGAAAAAGATTTGTATAAATTTTACTAAAATTTTACTTATTATAAATATCAAAAAAAAAAAATAAATAAATAAATAAATTCTAGAAAAAATATTAAGAAATTTAACATTGCTGTTAAATTAAAAATGAACATAATAGTATTGATACAGTTGCCATTAACAGAGTCTGTAAATAATAAAACTAAGCTAGAAATAGACTTATATAAATTTTAATAGTAGCGTTAAAAATTTTTATTAAATTAAATAAAAAAAAAAAATTAAAATAAATTCTAGAAAAAATATTAAGTAATTAAACATAAATAATAAAAATAGAAATATATTTTTATAAATTTCACTAAAATTTCACTTATTATAAATTTGAAAAATTAAATAAATAATAAAAAAAAATAAAATAAATTCTAGAAAAAATGTCAAGAAATTTCACAGTGCTGTTAAATTAAAAATGAACATAAATGCTGCATAAGATATTTAAAAAAAATTAAATAGTGCTAATACATTTGCCATTAACAGAGTCTATAAAAAAATAAAATGAATAAATTTTACTAGCAACATTTTAAAAAATAATTAAATTAAAATAAAATATAGAAATAATTTTTATAGAAAATGTTAATAAATTTCATATGTAAGCAGCTTTAATTGATATTTAACACTTGTTTTTGTTTTTTTATTGGCCATTAAAATGTATTTGCCTAAATACACAAATTATGTGTAAATATTAAAACAGACAGACAGACACTCAGCATATACATATATAATATGTAATACGCATGAAATACACATGTTTTCGATTGTTGTTAAGACTAATGCAATAATGCAGAATTTATGTAGTCTCGAACTCTCAATGTCTCTTCCTCTCTCTCTCACTCACACTCAATATTTACTCATTCCCAATTTTGGCCATTATCATGGGCCATCCATCAAAAAAAAAAAAAAAAAAAGAATTGAAAGGTTGGGCCAAAAAAAAAAAAAAAAAAACGGAAGCAACATTTTGTGTGTTTGTCTGCTGTATGTTGAATTATGCGTGTGGCACTCGGGAGCATTATTTTAATCATATTTAAACAGTGTGTGCTATGTGTGTGTGTATGTGTGTGTATGTGTGTATTTATCACTCATTATTTATGCATATATCAATCTAGATGGTCGTAAGCCCCATTAACGTGCAAACAAAAGGCAACGATAACCGGAAAACCCAAAAACCGCGCCCCAAAATCGAAGCTCATGAATTTGGCGAAAAAGACAAGGCGTGACATGATGATATGCGTGTATCAGTGTGTGTGTGTGTGTATAGGTATGGGTGTGGCATGTGGCAAACACACCTGTCTATCATTGTGAATGATACTCAGTGAACTAAGTATAGGTATATACACTATGCACTCATATCATTCATCTAAACACTCACACACACACTCATACTGACACTCATACATAGGCCTGCCTATATGTATATGTATTCTGGTATTTGTTTGTACTTCTCATGCCTGCAAATTGAAAGGAACAACAGGGAAAATGTCAGGCTTTACGCCTGTCATTATGCCACAACACTCTGTAATACAACAACAACAACAATGAGATGGAGAAAGAAACGTAGGAGAAGGAGAAGTAGGAGAAGAAGTATTACAACAATACATAGAATATTATCAACATTAATTTGTCAAACATTTTGCCGGCATATTCTGTTCAGCATACAAGTATTCTATATACTTTACATATATATCAGACTATATATATATATATATCTGACAGTATTTTGTAGCTTGTGCTCTAATGACAACACAATGGCATTAATTTCATAAAATGAGTTGTAAACAGTTTGTGGACAGCTCTGGGGTCCTTTGTTTGAGGTCTCGACCGAGTCGTACGTATATATGAACGAGACTCGCACAATCATTTTTGCCACTCGACCATTTCTGCCACATGCCACACGCCATTCGACATTCAACATTCAACATTTTGCCATTCGCCATTCAACATTCGTTGCAATTCCCGAGTTGTATGTGTATTTTTTTTTTTCTCAAATATATCCTAACCATGACTGTATGAAGAGTATATTGTACTTATAGAAACTTGAAATATCTAAAATTTATTTCAAATTTCTATGCATATTACTCAAAGATTCATAGATAGAAGACTAGACTAAAGGCTCTAGGCAAATTTCTAAGCTAACAGATATTACAGGATATTAGAAAGTTGTACAGTCACAATATGTTGCAATGCAGTTGAGCTTTTGCTTATTTGTTTCAGTGTTGAACTCGTAATGAAATTCTTCAGCTGAATTTCATTTGCAACTTTTCAACAATGCTCATTGAATAATTTACGCTCTGCGCAGCGGCCAAAATTGTTAGTGTGTGAGTGAGCGAGAGCCAAGAGCCAAGGAAACAAGAAAGAAAGGAAAAACCAAACGGAAAAGCGAAAAAAAAAAAATACGAATGTGGCTACTGCAGGGCAACAGTAGAGCAGCACAGAGCTGAGCAGAGCTGAGCAGACCAAAGCACAGCAGTGCTTGGGATACACTGTTCCACTTAAGCTGATCCCACGGCAATTTACGTGCGGAGTTTGCTTTGTTACGTACCTCGTACCCTATCCCTCTCCCCCCTCCGACATCACTCCTCACTCTCTCTCTCTCTCTGTGTTCCTGCTCTACATTCAAAAATTCGGAAAATGATTTTAGTATTGGAGCATTACGAGAACGACAAAGTTAGAACTTGCAATTTATAGGCTTGCAATTACTTAATCATTGCAACATGCCACAAAATGGTTGCAGTTTGTATACCTTAACATAGTCATCACCTTCTAATGCTGCAGCTAATGCTGGCTGCTCCCAGTAAAATCGTGACCAAATGTCATTTGCATCTTTAGCTAAAGAAAAAGTTCGTGTCTAGCAAATTGCACTGGAAAATTGTCAGTAATTAACGGATGTGGCCGCAACACAAACTTTACAAGATTGAAATACCTTAGGGAGTGGTAGTAACAGAAGGGGAATATAAAGACAGCAAGAGAGAGAGACAGAGAGAGAGAGAGAATGTGACAAGGACAGGCAACACGAAGCGTTTTGCAAAACGGCTTTTAAGCCAAGCTAATTAGGCTAACTAATTGAACTTGGCGTTGTTAATGTGCTGGCAGTTTATTCTGACAGTTCTGTTCAAATGGCAAACGGTAGAAAGCTAGAAGAAAATACGACAGACAGACAATTCCCGAAACTATAATTTAATAAGAAATTATTTTGGGAATTATTGGAAAAGCAATTGAATTTTATATTATTAATGCATTATTTGATGCATTGTTAATATATTATTGATACATTGTTAAGCCATTATTAATACATTATTGATGCATTATTAATGCATTATTAAGGCATTATTTTGGACATTATTAAAGCATTATTAAAAGATTATTAATGTATTGTTAATGCATTATGAATACATTATTAATGTTAATACATTATTCATTATTCATGCACTGTTAATACATTATTAAGATATTATTAATGCATTGTTAAGGCATTATTAATGCATTGTCAAGGCATTGTTAAGAAATTATTAATGCATTGTTAATATATTATTGATACATTGTTAAACCATTATTAATAAATTATTGATGCATTATTAATGCATTGCTAATGCAATATTAGGAAATTATTAATGCATTGGTTATGTATTATTAAGACATTATTTTGGACATTGTTGAGACATTATTATTGCATTTTTATTTTATAAGTAAAATATTGTTAAGTTATTATTAAGAGAATATTTATTTATTGTTAAGAGATTATTTATGTATTGTTAATACATTATTAATGTATTGTTAATCTATTGTTAATGCATTATTAATGCATTGTCAAGGCATTATTAATGCATTAATATCGTAACGTTAACGCATTATTAATACATTGTTAATACATCATCAATACATTGTTAATGCATTATTAATACAAAATTAATAAAAAATACATTATTAATGTATTGTTAATGCATTATTAATGCATTGTCAAGGCATTATTAATGCATTAATATCGTAACGTTAACGCATTATTAATACATTGTTAATACATCATCAATACATTCTTAATGCATTATTAATACAAAAATAATAAAATAAATAAAACATTTTAAATGCATAAATAATCTAATATTAATATTAATAGATTTTTATTAAATTCTTATTACAAGAATTTTAAGTTGAAAAGTCACAGCCACATATTAAATCATGTTAAATTGTCTGTAAAGAGTTAACATTGACATTTCAGCAAAAAGCATTTAACTTAAATATATTAATATCAATAAAAATAATAATGAATATGAAATTTCATAGCATCAAAATATTGATATCTCAGACATAATTTATCAATAGGCAATTTCAATTGAAATTGCAAATACAATAGGCCAAAAACTATTTTGCAATCCATTAGAGAAACTGAAGTACATTGTATTAAATCTATAATATTTCTATGTATGTGTATGTGTGTGTGTGTGTGTGTGTATTTTGGCCAATTTAATTTACCAAAACTAACAATCGAACAATTGTTATATACAACTCTTACTATCTCTTTCGCTCTTTTACAAAAATTTCAATCTGTAAACTGAAAATGAAAATGAAAATGAAATTTGGCCAGCTAGAAAGACAGACAATAAAACAACTTCAATTGCTGTAAGTCGACAGTTGAGTTGGATATGCCTATGAATTTCTTATGGCAACCTGAACCACTTTACTTATAGCAGACTGTGCAAAGGGTAGAGAAAGAGTGAGAGACAGAGAGAGAGAGAAAGCAAGAGACAGTCAGTGGAAAAGGCAAGCAATTCACAACGGAAATGCCAATAAATGCAACTGTCTGTGTGTCTGTGTGTGTATCTGTGTGTGTGTCGGCTAGTATATCTTTTTCTCTGTGTGTGTGTGTGTGTGTGTTTTACTATTACTCGCGAAACATTCGCCCAATGGCCTGGCGCATTCAATCAGTGTTATTGCAGGCTGTCCAAATCCCTGGCGGCCACAAGTTTCCACAAGCTTGCAACGATTTTGCTTTTGCCATTTGCCATACAAGTGTGTAGAGTGAAGAGACGCCTTCAACTGCTGTCTGTCTAAAATGTCTGTCTATCTGTTTGTCTGTCTGTCTGTTTTTCTGTCTGTTCATATTGAACGTCCACTTCGTCGTTGTTGTTGTTGTCATCGTCATCAAAAGCAGAGCGGAAATTTATGACAACGTTTCGCATTCAGCTGCAATTTGGCTTGGCGCTGTCTTTCTGTCTGCTTCTCAGCTATTGTGAGTTCTTCTTCTTCTACTACTACTTCTACTACTTCTTGTTACTCTTATTGTTGTTGTTGTTGTTGCTGTTGTTGCTGGCAGTGAAAATGATGTAATCATATTGCACATGGCAGTTGCCACTGTGCGTTTTGCCACTGCTTACAAAATAATTGATTTTGTGTGCACATCCTTGACACAAATAAACACACTAACACACACACACACACATACATACACACACACACATATATATATATACATTTATACAGTTGTAAGTTTAACAAACTGCCGTCTAAACCAAATGCATTTGAAGCTCTATAAAATTGTTTTTGAATTTAACTTGAAACAAAAGCAATGCAATTTTTAATTGAATTTCGAAACCTTTTTACTGGTAGAAAAAAAAAAAAAAACTCTCTTTGATTTGCACAAAATGGTCAACGGGCGTCATATTTATTTTTATTTATTTTTTTTATACTCTGTAACCAATAGCAAATATATATAACAAATAAATATATAACAGAACAAACAACAATAACAACAACAACAACAATAGCAAATAAAACAAACTGCAAATGTTAGAGCATCGCTATAATACGCAACACTTGAACAAAAGCTTCGATTTGTTTGCCAACAGGCACTTGCAATCTGTTTTCTCTCTCTCTCCCCCTCTCTCTCTTTCTATCATTCTCTCTCTCTCTGTGTCTCTTCTTCTCACCTTACCTCTCTTCAATCAGTCTTCATCATTTCATTCGCCTTCCTCTATTTTCTTTTTTTTTTTTTTTTTTGTGGAGTATTGCTTTGACTGCTGCCATTGCTGCTGCTGTTGTTATAAATGTTTGCAGAATTTTGCACATTTTCACAGAGTTTCCACTCGACTATGCAACGTGCAACGTGCAAACGGTAAATAGTAAAAGCAGAAGAGAAAAAAAAAATAAAACGAAACCTAGGCTATAGCTGCAGCAAAAAAAAATAAAAAAAATCTAACAACGAAAAGGCCACGCAAAATGTGCCAAGCGCAAGATGCAAAATGAAAGCGCAGTGACAACAAATACAACATTTTGTCATAAAAAAAAATTTAATTTAATAATTTAATTTAATTTTAATATATAATATATATTATTTATATATTTTATTTATATATTTTAATCAATTTTTTTTTTATAAATTTAATAAAAGTTTTCTAAAAATTATTCAAAAATCTAAAAAAAAATATCTAAAATTTAAAAAAAAAGCAAATTTTGAAAAATATTTTAAAATTAAAAAGAAATATATGAAATTTAAAAAAATTCAAAATTTAAAAAGAAAATTCAAAATTTTAGAAAAATACAAAATTTTAAAAATAATCAAAATTTAAAAAAAATTCAAAATTTTAAAAAATGTCTAAAATTAAAAAAAAAAAATTCTACAATTTTAAATTATTTTCTAAATTTAAAAAATAAAATTTCTAAAATTAAAAAATTTTTAAAAGTTCACAAAATATTTTCTAAAATTTAAAAACAAATTATAAAATTTAAAGAAAATTTCATAAAAATAAAAATTATAAAAGTAAAAAATCAACAGTAATTTGTAATAAATTTTTCAAATTTGAAAAATTGAAAAAAAATGTTCTTAAATTTAAAAAAAAAGTTTCTAAACTGTAATAAACATGTCTTAAAAATTTGAAATAAAATTGTAGTAATTTTTAATAAACATTTTCTAAAATTTAATAAACATTTTCTGAAATGAAATAAAATTGTTTTAAATTTTAATACAAAATATTTCTAGAATTTTATTTAAAATAAAATTTGTTTAAAATTCTAAAATAAATTGCTAAATATTTATAAAAAGAAGAAAGACAATCGGATAATATATTATTTAACATACTTTTACAGAGTTTGATGCCAAATAGTCATAAATAATGCAGCAGTAAGGGAAAAACACACTTGGAATGCATCAATATTAATGCAATAGATTGGCAAAAAAGGGAAAAACACTTTGCCCACTGTGCATAGATTGGGAACTGAGGCGCACTTGACAGGCTCTTATGACATGCGCTGAGTGCATGCATATGTAGCACTGGCAGTAGTAGTAGCAGTTGCTGTAGCAGAAATAGCAGTAAGAAGCAGCAGCAGCAATAGCAACAACAGCAGCAGCAACTGCAACAGCAGCAGCAGCAGCAGCAGTATAAACCATGTGCACAATAGGCGCACCTCGCACTTGACAGCGGGGCAATGGGGCGAATGTATTGTAGCAAGGGCATGAGAATGCATGAGAAGGGTGAGAAAGAGAAGCTGCTTGGTTGCCACACAACAGTTGCAGAACGCACAACGCAGCATCAACACATCAACAGGCCCGCGACGCAACATTCAAACTCAAATGCATAAGCCAAAGGAGGCAAAAACTGTTGACGACGAGACGAGTGCCAAGCTATAGAAAGAGATGGCAATGCAGCTCAATGAAAAGAGATAGCAAAACGAAAGCCTCATCAGAAATTCCATACTCGCACTTGTATTCCCAATGAGCTGACAGCTGGCATATTGTGTGTGTGTGGGTGTGTGCGGTGTGTGTTGTCTGTCGAATGTTGAAGATCAGAGTTGAGTGACGGAACATGAAGAGAAAGAGTGAAAGAGATGAAGATAGTGAAGAGCATACGAAAAGCGCAAAAAGACATTGGCAAGCGTTTGCGAAGGGAAGCTGCTTAAAAATGAATGTTTACTAATTTTTTTTTTTTTAGCCAATTTCGCTGTTTTTATGGCTAATTGAAACTGTTGCCAAAAAATGTTGCCATTATTATTTTTTTTTATATTTTTTTTTGATTGCTTGCTAAGCAATTTTCTTGAAAATTTCTCTTGGAAAATGAAAATTGTCAAGTTTAATTGGCTGCCAACTGCACAAAAGGCCAAATAAGCCAAAAAAGCAAAACATGGCCAATGACTTGTAAAAGGATTTTGGAAAACTTGATGCTTTTCACTTTTCAAGCACGTCAATGCCAGGATACAAAGGACACAACAAGAGGACAACAGGACAGTTATCGGACACGCCTTTGCTTTTGCCTTTGACTTTGCTTCACTAATTTTGGTATTTTAATTAAAGTTGCCACAAATTTGTTGCACATACTATAACTATGACTATGACTATGAGTATGACTATGAGTATGACTATGACTATGAGTATGACAAATTCACAGCATGCAGCTCAAAATATTGCCCCAAAAACCGCAAATAGCAGTGGGATGAAAATACTGTAAGCATCTTTGAGCTATGTTATGCTATGTAGTATGTGTGGCAAGAAGCAACAAACGTGCAACAACAATGTTAAGACTGATTTAAACTGTAGACAAGCTTCAGATGATTAGGGAAACTATTGTAGCGACTTAAGCTCTTGAGCGGCTTTCAAAATTATGCTGCATTACAATGTGGCATGCAACATATATACATACGTGTGGCCTGGCATGCAATTGCCTGACTGCAAGTTACACTAAGATTAAAACATAGTGAATATTAATTTTGCTGCTAGCTTGATTTTTAGTCAAAATTAATTTTATTTTTCTCAATATTTCTTGCTGCTACTCAGCTGTCAAAAAAACAAGAAGAAAAAGTAGAAGTAGAAGAAAGAGCAGAAGACTATGACAACTGCTAAGGTTAAATGCATTTAAATGCTTTGATTGACTTTGATTATTTAATTGCCATTGGCCACAAATAACTAACCAACTAACAAACCAACTGTTATAACACTCAATGTAAGAGTAAAAGAGATAGATAGATAGTTAGTTAGTTAGTTAGATAGATTGTGTACAGGTTAGAGATTGAGCTTGAGGTTGAGGTTGATATTGATGTTGAGTGAAGTGAAGTGAAGTGAAGAGTGTTGTGTAGTTTGAAATGAATGAAAAGCATTTTTTTTTCCCTGGACAGATGTGAAAGCATTGATTGAAAATCGATAAGTGCGCGTGTATCTACTCTGCTGCTGCTGCTGCTGCTTTTGCTAGCAAATTCAAGAGTTCGAGGCAGCAGCAAAAGACAAAGATAGAAAGAGATAAAGAGAGAGAAAAAAATAAGATTCAAGTAACACAGAGGGCAACTAATTGGCATTGAAAGTCACTAACTGTCTATCTCTCTATCTGTCTCACTCTATCTACTCTACCTCTCTCACTCTCTGTCTGTCCAACTTGTCAGTCAAGCAAATGAACAACAGTAAATAAGAAACTTACATGTCAGTGCTGCGCAAATGTTTTAATTGTTTTTGGTTCACAAAAAAAAAAAAATATATATATATATATATAATAATAAAATTGAGTAAAACTTATACTGTCTCTCTCACTCACTCACTCACTCAATTTTTGCTATCTCTTTCTAATGCTTTCTCATGCCAATGCAATCGCAATCAAAAGGCCATTGAGAAATGCCGCGAAATTGAATTAGATTTGCATAGGAAAACAGGCAAACGACAACGTAACGACAGACGACAGAACAGCATGAAAAGCAGAGTAATACACTAAGAGTGAGAGAGAGAGAGAGAGAGTGAGAGAGACGCAGCACGATGGCTGTTAATAAATATTAAAATTTGAATTATACTTGGCAAACCAATGAGAATTTTATGCACACTGATAAAATATACACCAAGAAAAAGAAAAAAAAAATTAAAATAAAATGGCCACCCGAGGCATTCCATTTTGTGGTCACCCTGCTTAGCAGGAATGATAGAGCAATAGACAGAGAGAGTGAGTGAGAGAGAGAGAGAGAGAGAGAGAGAGAGAGAGAGACAGAGATGAAAGACAAACTGTAGGTGTGGTCGCACACATTTTGGCAACGTTTCAAAAGACCGGGGCCTGTGATTTCAAGAGTCTCCAGCACAAAGCAAAGAGCTCGACAAGAAGATGACGACAAAAAAAAAAACCAAAAAAAAAAATATATCAAAAAAAAAAAAATGAATATAATGAAAATGCAAAAAGTGACGACGAATTGAAAGTTTTTTTTTTATATCGTATATATAATATATATAGTATATATATATATATATATATATATATATATTTTTAGCTGGCACTTTTTCTCGCTCTTCTGGCACAATTACCAAAGCCATTTTCGTTGATTTGTAACACATTGCAAATGATGATGATGATAATAATGATGATTATGATAATAATGATATTGTTGATGATGCTAATGCTAATGCTGATGATGACGTGCAACTTGGCTGTGTCGCGAAAGTAGAACTTGAGTGGCCCAAGATGTGGCGCAATTGTCACACAAACACTTTGCATCCACAATCAGAGACGCGACAACGAAAGTTAAGAGCAAATGAAGAAGAAGAAGCAACAGCAGCAGCAGCAGTAGAATGAAAAAAACCCTCTACGATTGAGTGGCAGCCCCATCATCAGAACATTCTGCATTACACTCTCCCTCCCCCCCCAAATCCCCTTCCCAACCCTCTCAAACACTTGCAATACTTTTCTGCTCAACTTGAGTAACACTAGTAATAAAAGTATATGGAAAACTTGTCGCTTGACAAGTTTTGGGCCAATTGCTTGGCATTTTTCTTTCTTTTTTTTAAGGGGGAGTGGAGAGCTAGGAAGTTACAGCAATTGCCATAGTATAGTTATTGCAGCAGTTGCAGCGTTCTTGCACTTCCCATTAAATGCTAACTAGAATGTTAAAATTCACAATTCGTAAATTCGCGAAAATGTTTCGGAATTTTTTTTAACAACGCGTAACGCAGTTTTTTTTGATTATCATTGCATAAATTAATTTTACTTCCTCTACACGTTTTAAAATTATTGTCAATGTGAATACCTGCACCTGGTATACATAGCAATACTTGGAGTATGCACAATGCATATAGAAAATGAAATTTTTATATTATTTTCTTATTGAAATTCTTGGAAGACTCGTGCAACCTTAAAAAAAATATATATTTTCAATATATTTTTTTCCTTTATTTTCCATTCAATAACTGGAAAATTTGAAGAATTTAATAAAGTTTAATCACAGCGCGAGTATAATCAACACAATATCCTTTCGGCATTCTATACTTTTCAAATCCCCTGCACACATACATACATACATAACAATAATAATAATAGTAAATAATACAATGGCTGTCAATAGCTTAGTATATTCGCTTTTCATGACATGTTGCCAATAAGAAAATTGTCGACAAATCGTTGAAATGCATAGATTTCTATCTATCCCAACTATATATCCATCTATCCATCTGTCTGACTGTCTGTCTATATAATATACATTCATACAATTTGTCAATGGATTTGTATGCATTTAATCTGCGCATTGTTGTCTTCTGTTGCCAGTGACAACAATATGAAAGGGGAAGAAAAACAGGAACAAGAAATTGCACAAGGCGCTGTACATATCAAAATGAACTGATGAATTTCCAACTATAGTACAACGACGCTTAATATACACTACAAAAAGGTTTTCAAGTAACAAGGTTTTAACAATTCAAAAAGTTTGGAGAACTTCTCTTTACCTACAAGAGTTACAATTATTATTGACATTACTTTTATGACAATTTCAGGATGCACAAAGTTGTAAGCAACTCATTAAACTCATTACGTGTAGTGTAGTGTATGTTAGCTGACTGCATGTACTTTTACCAGTGGCTTTTCAGGGCTGTCGGTTATGTCGGTTGTCGTGTCATGCGCGTGACCTCCAAAAGCTCGTCCCAGTTTTGTTCTGTTCTGTTCTGTTCTGTTCTGTGAGTATTGCAAAATAATTATGTGTGCATGTGGCCAATATGCCATGGAAAGTCTTTCCAATTGTGTGTTTTCGGTGAATGTCTTGTGTTCTTTAGCCACGTGCAAGGACGTCCAACGCTTTTACATTCACTTTTCAATAAGATACGACACACTTAATTGCACTTTTGAGTGAAGTCAGCAACTACCAACAAAAAACGAACATATTGTCCTCATAAATAAAGGATGCTTCCGATTAAAGTTGTATTAAGTATAAAAGTCCTTGGGTCAGCATGACCAAAAGTACATATTGAGTTCATATATGTTTGGAAACTGTTCATTAAAGTTGTCGGAACAGAAATCAAAGGGACAAAGTACTGTCCAAACGAATAATTTGTGTTAATGAATGACGAAAGTTTCCTTTAAATGTCAAAAGAATTTAAGAAGACAAAGTGCGAGCGCTATCCAAAGAATATATTGTGTTAATAAATGAAGTGAGCTTCCTGAAAAAGTCCTAAGAAGTATATAAGTCCAAGTGTAAGTACTACTAAAGGTTCGCCAATCGCGAAAATTTATAGGAAGTAAGTCGAAGGCTCGATATCTCCAAAATTATTTATTGTGTTGATGATAACACTTGGACTTTGACTTAAAATTATAAGAAGTAAGTCAGAAATTCGATTTTTTCCTTAGTTCCTTAGTTTTTGAACTAAATTGGAATATTTTTATATTTTCAAAACTTATTATTCCTTACAAAATAAATAAGTCAAAATATTTTTCTAATACGTAAAATTTATCAGCTAGTACTACAAACAAGTTTTCCTATTGTTTTGGATAGTTTTCAAACCAAAATTGTATTAATCTACTATTTGGAATTTTCACAAAACTCTAAGGAACTTCCCATTTCCAATCAAATTCTTTAATAATTCTCACAACAAAATAAAATCCTTTACAATTTGGAAATATAGCTTACCTGCAAGTCAGTGCCGGCTAAACCCGGCTGTGCCAGATCACAAGCTGATATCCAAGGATTAAGGCGTGTTAGGGCGGTTGCAGTACCGAGTATATTTTTTCGATAATCTACAGTTGCTGCAACAGTTTCTTCTGCTTCACTAGCTGTTGCTCTTGCTGTCGCTGCTGCTCCTGTTGTTGTTGATTTTCCAACTGAGGCCGGTAATGTGCCACCGTCCCGCTGGGCAATTGCAATCAAATGCGACGCATAGGCGTCGTTTTCACTACTTCTTTTATTTTGTTCCTCTCCTGTCTCACGTTTATTATTGTTGTTGTTGTTGTTGTTGGTGTTGCTGTTGCTATTCTCGTTATTATTCTCCTTTGCTTTCTCGTGTTGCCTTTTGCGCTCGTTCTCGTTGTGTTCCGCATGCAGCAAAGTTTCATCGACCAAGCGACTTTCGTCCTGCTGTTGCGATTCGGGCTCCTGATCTTGCTGTCTTTGTTTTTTCTGTTGTTGTTGTTGTTGCTGTGTGTGTTGTTGCTGTGAGTGTTGCTGTTGTTGTTGTTGTTGTGTCAAGGCAAGACTTGCAGCCAGATTGTTGTTGTAATCGTCTTCGTCGGCAGCTTCAGTTTCGGCGTCTTCGCTTAATTTGATCAAACGATCAAAGGATTCCTCCGACAGCAGATCGTCCTCGGCGACCAGCGCAAAGATATCTTCATCTGCTACAACGTCAGCGTCAGCGTCCGTTTCCGTTTCAACGTCCGTATCCTGTGTATCCTCGTCAAATGTTCGCAGCGCGTTGTTCTCCTTTTGCAGCTGCTGCTGTTCCTGTTGATGTTGCTGCAGTTGCTGTTGCTGCTGCTGTTCCTCGTTGTCACTGAGCCGCGGTGCTTCACTAGATTCGGGCGCAGCCGCTGATGATTCTGTTCCCTGTCCCTGACTTTGACTCGGACCTGAACCTGGACCCGGTACCTGACCCTTTGCCTGTGTGCCCGCCCTAACTTCGTCGAGACTGCGTTCACGTCGCGTTGAGGATGCTAACGATGAAGCAGAGTATTCGTCGGGTGCCGTATGAAGATAGAAATCGAATTTGTAGGCGGGTTCGCTGCTTGGTGATGGTGATGATGATGGCGATGATAATGGTGATGATGGTGATGGGCCGCCCGCGTCACCAGGGCTACCGTCGTAGCGTCGCAATGTTGGCAGCAAAAATGTAAAGCCGCCAACACTGTTGTATATTGACAACGAATCTCTGCCAGAGTTGGCTGAGTCGTAAGTGGACGGTAACGTTGCTGCCACAGATAATGATGATGATGATGATGATGGTATCGTTGTTATTGCTGCTGCTGCTGCTGCCTCTGCTGCTGGTGTGTTTATTGTAGTTCCTGATGTTATTCTTGATGATGCTCTTCTGCCTGTTGTTGTTGTTGTTGTCGGTATTGTTGTTGTTGTTGTAGCTGGTATTGTTGTTGGTATTGGTATTGTTAACGAGTTGCTGCTGCTGCTGCTGCTGGTGCTGGCACGCCGAGCCCCCGAAATAAACGCAAGCGCCATCACGACCAGCCCGGGTCCTGGCCGCATATTGACCTCGGGTTCGGCGGTGCTAGCATGGTGCAGGCCCGCTTGAGACGCGCTTGCGACTCCAATTCAATGCGAGTAATGATGGGCTCATGGCCCCATCATCATCATTAATATTATGCCTTGCGTTTCGTTCTTCTGCTGCTGCTGCCTTCGCTGCCTCAGCTGCTGCCGCTGCTGCTGCTGCTGCTGCCGCTGATGTTGTTTTTCTATCGTTGCCTTCTCCTGCACCTGCAACACCGCCTGCACCTGCACCTGTTCCTCGGTGGACGCTGTCGCTGCCTTTAAGGCGGCTCCAAGCGTTACCGTTTCCGTATCCTGGCAACTGCTCGGCTCGTCTCTGCACTCTGCGACTAGTGGCATGAATCACGTGATTATCCCGTTGAAAATAAATTCTACAATTTTTACAGTATTGTCGCTTGTAGTTGTTGCTGTTGTTGTTGCTGCTGATGTTGTAGTTGCTGTTGTTGTTGCTGCTGCCGATCGACGCAGCAATGTTTCAGGCTCATGGCAATTTCACGTAAGCAAAGTAAAGACAACGACGACGACGATGACGACGTGAACGTGAACGTGGACAAGAACGAGAACGAGGTATAAAGCAAAGTGTGGGAGAAACACAAACAACGCAACGCAACTTAACGTAACGTAACGTAACGTAATGAAACGAAAGTCCCGATAAACGATTAACGATTGCAGATATTTATATGCCACTGATATCGATAACACAAAACATTTTTTTTCTTTTCTTTTCTTTTAACAATTTTCAACTACACTTGGATTTTGTATTTATTTTTATTTTTATATTTTTTTCTTTTGCTTTTTATTTTTATATATTAATTTATTTTATTTTTTTTTGGGGCCCGTCGTTTTGTTGTTGCTTTTTTATTATTTGTATGTTGTTGCTGTTGTTGTTATTGCGACACTGCTGCACATTAACCTTGAAATTGAAATTCGTGTGTGTCGTGTGTGTTTTTGCTTGTTATTTTGTTTTTGCTGCTGCTGCTGCTGCTGCTGTTGTTGCTGTAGTTGTTGTTGTTGTTGTAGTTGCTGTTGTTGTAGTTGTTGTTGCATTCTCTTTTGGACTTTTAGCCTCACGCGAAGGTCACATAGCAGCAATTTTATTATTATTATTATTTTATTTTTTTTTTTTGGCTGGACTGTAAATAATTTATTTGTAATTATTTTATTAGTAATTATTATTATTCATTGAGTTTATTATTATTATTATTATTAAGATTTATTTTCTTTTCATAATTATTATTATTATTATTATTATTGTGGGGGAAAACAAAAGACTTTTAAGGTTGCCGCAGTGTTTTACGTTTTCGAAACAACAAAAAAAAAAACAATTTTTCGATTTTGCTTTCGCACTCTCGCTCTCTTCCTCTTACTCTTACGTCGCTTACAGTAAAAGCAAAAAGAAAAGAAAGAAAAAACAGTAAAAACGCCAACGCAACGTTCCTATGGCTTTGCCTGTATGACTGTGCGCCCACGCTCTAAGCTCAACTGCGCGCTCTCTTTCACAAGCGGCGCTCTTTCTGCATTTGAAACACTGTTACATGCGTTAGGCACTTTGCAAAACTATTGCCATACTTATGTAGAAAATGCACGATTGATGACAGAGATTTATGACTAAACACTTTACATTTTGTGTTTTGCATTTCACATTTTGCACTGTCTGCTGCTGCTGCTGCTGCTGATGCTGATGCTGATGCTACTCTGCAAAAGGCAACAATAACAATCATCACATCAGGAGCATCACCAGCAGCAGCAGCATCAGTAACAGCAATGTATGATACTGTGTGTGTGTGTGTGTATGGAAGTGACAGAGCAGCTAGCTTTAACCAAGCCAATAAGCAAGAGTGAATGAAATAGCGACAAACAGAGAGCGAGAGTGTGAGTGAGTTTTGTAATGGAGCGGGAGAGCAAGACGCAAAAACGTAGTGAACGGCAACGTTGGTTAAGATAGGAGAGCGGTATAAGGGGAAGAGAGCATAAGCTTCGTTACGACGAGACGAGCACATGACGAACACGAAGTGAAACGAAGCAGCCGCAGCAGCCACCGCCGCACAAAGAAGAACGCCGAAAAAACGTCGCTAACGCAAGCACACACACACAGAGAGCCAGAGAAGCAGAGAAATTGTGAGACAGCAGCAGAGCAGAGCAGCACACGCACAAAGCAAAGAAATTTATATAATTCGTAGCAGCCAGCGGCCGTTGTTGCTGCTGCTTCTGCTGCCTGATGCCTGGTGCTGCTGCTTGCTTGCTTATTTTGTTGTTGTTCTTGTTTTTTTTTTTTTTGCGCTATTGTTGTTGTTCTTGTTCTTGTTTTTATTGCTGCAAACACAAAACAGCGGACGACTAGGCGACTCGTGGGTGGTGAGAGAGAAGCAGCAGTTACTCTATGTATGCGTATATGCGTATGTATGTATGTATGTATGTATATCATTGTGTGAGTAGTTACTTAGGGCAGCCAGGCAAGCACTCGGCGTGCCTTTTGTAGCAGCATGAAGTAGTCGCCGTCGTCTTCTTTGTCACTTTGTACGTGTATAAGTGTTGGTGGTAACTGAATGTATGCCGTGTGTCTATACATGTGTGTGTGTGTCGGCATGTGTATGTATTATGGCAGCGCCAAAGACGACAGCGACTGAGGCGCCTTGCATGTGGATTTCTATATGATTGTATTAGTGTTAGCTGCTGATGCTGATGCTGCTGCTGCTGCTGCTGCTGCTCCGGCTGCCGTTGATTGTCCAACAAAAACAAACGCAGCATAATTTCTGACGACAAATGTTCTTTTTGTTAGCAACACGAAATATTGTGTTTTGCAGTTTATATGTATATTTTTTTTCATTTCTTTTATAATTTTGCTGTATTTTTATATTTTATTTTCTTTTCATTTTCTGGCATGCTGCATGTGTGTAACAATAGGCGACGCTGTGCTTTTCATCAAAAAATTTTGTATTACACAGTATAGAAATAATCATAAGTTGAATAAGATAAGAATAGAATGTCATTTCAATAGCTTTCTCTGGCCACACTGTGCGTGCGTGTGTATTTGTTAACTTTCACTTTTGTTTTATTTGCTGCTGGTGCTGCTGCTCCCGCTGCTGCTGCGTTGACACTGCGCACACACACACATACAAATATCTATAGGTATTTTCTCTTTTTTTTTTCTTTTTCTTTTGCTGCTGCTGCGTATGTATGTGTGTGTGTGTGTGTGTACTACTTCGGGTTTGCTGTTCTCTGTATGGCGGCTGCTTATATAAGCCCGGAACATGGAACACAAAAAAAAATAAAATAAAATAAAAAAAAAACTATTCGCAACGCAAACTTTTTTTTTTTCTTTTGCCAATTTTTTTTTATGCTGTTGTTTTTTTGTCTACAATTTTTTTTATATACAGCGTTTGTTTATGCAACGTGGTCACACGTTTTGAGCCCTGTATGGGTGTGTGTGTGTGTGTCAAGCGATTTTTCACATATTATATAACATTTTGCTGTATACAAAAGAAAGCAAGAAAAAAAAAGAAAAATAAAAGCGAAAAAACGTAAACGTTGAAATGACAAAACGACAAAACGACTTGAAGGTTTATTTTGTGGTGGCATGTCGATAAACCAAACAGACAGCAGACTCTCTCTCACTATCACACACACACTATCTCTCTCTCACTCTTTCACTCTCTCTCTTAGTGACTATCGATCGCGATCTATCGAAATGATTGATAGACAAATGCAAAATCGTTTACGTTACGTATAAAACTAACATTGGCAAAAAAAAAAATGCCAAAATAAACCTCTGTGTGTGTGTGTGTGTGTGTGTTAGTGTATAAGCATTTCTTCCAAGAGCGCAGCATCAACTGCCATAACGGCAGCCGCGTGGGCGGAGGCTGCGAGGCAGCGGCTGTAGGCGACGGCAACGGCAAGAGATTCTTTAGCCTGCTGCTGCTTTTTGGCAGTTTGGGGGGGCGTTGTAGGCAGCTATAGCTATAGCTATAGCTCTTCTAGCTATGGCTATTACTCTCTAGCTATAGCTACATATATGCTTCGAGCACTGATTATTTTTTTAAATAAAGTTTCATAGATTTTTTATATATTGTTTTTAGTTTTTTTTTTAAGTTAAAACAACACCAACAAAAATAGTTAAATCGCAGCGCGTTTCATGTGCTTTGACGATAACGATTAACGATTACCGATAAACGATAAACGATAAACTTAGCAATTTAGCATTAGGTTTTCTTTCTCTTTTCTTTTGTCGTTTAGCAACATTTCACTTTTCTTTTTTTTTAATATTTTTATTTTTTTTGTTGTTTAAGAAATGCTTGCTGCTTCTTCTTCTTCTTCCTCTACTACAGGCAATTACATTTGATTTTATTTTATTTAATTTTTTATATTTTTGCTTGCTAAATATTTTTATTATTTTTATGCATTTTTTTTTTTAATAATTTTTGTTTTTTTTTTTAAATCTTTTTTTTTTATTTATTTCTTAAATTTTGTTGGTTTTGCATATTATTTTATTTTTTTATATTATTTTTTTTTTTTGGTGTGTGGTTCTTTTGCTGCTTGACTCTTTTTTTGGACAAACAGTTGCGCGACGACGCAGGATATACCGTTACAATCCTGCTTCTTGCTGATGGCCCCAAACGGCACTGACTGTGCCACAAATTGCAGATGGCGCTTAACTGGAATATGCCAATGGCCCGAGCTGCCTATGGGGCAACATACGAATCTTAACGAATAGAACTTCGTTTTTTTTGCTCACTGCTGACATACACAACGAGAGAGAGAGAGTGAAAGAGCGAAAGTATATACATCTCACTTGATGAGAGCGAGCGCTTATATGCCGCTCTCTCTCTCTCTCTCTCTCTCTCTCGAAGCATGATAACGTGCTCTCTTCATGCGTTTTGTGACAGTTTTCGAAAAACAAAAAAAAAAAAGCTTCCAGTACTGTTAACTGTTAACATTTTCGAAGATTTTTTTGACTGCTTAACAGTTTTATGCGTGTTTGTGCGTGCGTATGCGTGCTTGTATTTGTATTTGTTTGTGTGAGCGATTCTGTAAAGATGAAGCAAGAAAAATTACTTGCTGCAGGGCACTTAATCACTAATGACAGCGACGTTAACGCTAGCAGAGGCAGCAAAAGCGACAGCGACGGCGACAGCAGTGGCAGCAGTGGCAGCAGCGGTGCCTGAACCTCAACTCACTCAAAGTGCGTTGGCGTTGTCTCCACTTGACTCGAGTCGAATTGAGACTCGACACTCGACTCGGATTACGTTCTTTTGCCCAGAGTCATAGGCAGTGGCAGTAGCAGAGAGCTAGAGATACTGAGACTTTGAGGCATAGAAACTTGCGTTGTATATTTTATTTTTTGCTGTTTTCTATTTTCTTGCTGTTGCTGAGTTTTATACTGTTTGTTTCTGATTCTCAGTTTTGTAGTCTGTCTGTTTTAGATGTTGCATGCTCATTGCGAGCGCGTTTCGTTACGGCGTTTTGTCTCACTTGGCCTAAATGTCTAATACCCTATAATATCGTTTAATCCCACTCAACGTGCTTTAGTTTCGCTTTGCAGCTTACAAAATGTGAATCTATTGCAGTTGACAGTTCTCTCTATCTCTCTCTCTCTCTCACACTCTCTGTCTTGTTGTAGCGCTTAAATTTCAATTGAAAAATATTGTAGCATAACTTTGAGCGCAAGTTCAGAGCTGTCAAAGTTGCTAATCAGACAAAAAAAAAAACAAACTAACGGCATTCAAACTGTAACTGAAACTCGGCCAACACTCAAATTCAGACGATAGAGTGAGGCAGCGAGCAGAGACAAGCGAGAGGCAAGCAAAGTTGACATATCAAAAAAAAAAAAAAAAACACAGAACAGAACTTGCCACAAAACAAACCAAGGCCACACGACCTTCAACAGCCAAAATAAGTAGACAGATAGACAGACAGAGAGAGAGACAGAGAGAGAGAGAGAGATAGACAGTTGTAGCTGACACTGCAGATTAAATAATAATTAACCTTTGTTAATTAGCTTAAGTAACTGTCTCACAAATCACACACACAAACACACACAGAGAGACAGGCACTGGCACTGGCAGAGCCAGAAATCAGTTGAAGCTCATTGCGAGATTAACTACTTGAAATTAATCAAATATAAATGCAGTAAAAATCAGTTTGAACATAAAAACAGGCGTGGTAAATGGCAGAGAAAGGGGGGGAAAGAAGGCGGGAGGTGGGTGGGCAAAGCTATAGCTCATAAAAAATTGGCTTAATTTCAATAAGATTTGCGCTTATGGCAAAACACACACACAGTCACACACAGAGAGACAGTCGCATACATTGATTGGAATTCGACGTGGGGATTTACAGAGATTTCCTTTTCTAAACCCGGAGTTGCTACTGGATTTTCACCCTGCGCCTTCGCTTCCTTACCAGACCCTACCATCACACTCCCCCGCCCTGACCACACCCACAGACATTGCGATAAGGATAACATACAGAGCGCAAAGCAAAGTAAAGTAAAAGTAAAAGTGAACAAGGCGACAGACAAAAGACACAAGCAACAACAACAACAAAAGGAAGAAACTTAAAAAAAAAAAAAAAGGGACGCGCTACGATGCGAGAAGCAGCAGTAGAAGATGAAGAGGAAGAGGAATCCCACATAATTTGGCTTGGAAACCATTTTGCTTCAATTTATGCGCATTCCAATCAATAACTGTGTGACACATGCAAGCAAGCAGCCAACCAACCAACCAACCAACCAAGCAACGAACCAAGCAACCAAGCTAAGGCAAGGACAGCGACGACAGCAGCATACAGCAAACAGCGACTGCGACTGCGGCAGCAGCAGAAGAAGAGTGAAAGTGCTAAGATATGCTGCCCCATGGCAGCGTATAACTTTTGGGAAGCAGCGCAACTTTTTGGCCCACTGTCGTTGGAGACAGACGCATAGTAGAGGCAGTGGCTGAGGCAGAGGCAGAGGCAAAGACAGTGGCAGTGGATATGAATGTGTCAAACTTATGCGGGCAGCAAAGCTTTAGCAGTCAGCAGAGGCAGCAGCAGTCAACGACAGTCAGCAGCAGCGACAATGGCAGCGACAGCGACAGCGACAACAGCTGAATGTGTGTGCGTGCAGAAATTGATAAGAAACAAAATAACCCTGAAGAAGAAATGCTGTGCAAAGAGCGAATTGAGAGACTGTATGTATGTGTGTGTGTGTGTGTCTCTGTGTGTCTCTGTGTGTGTGAGAAAATGGAAAACAAAACCCAAAGATGCCTGCACAAATAACAATACAACTGCTAACAAACAACAACGATAACAAGAACAGCAGCAGCAACAACAACAACAATTACGATAGCAACAAGAACAACAACAACGATAACAAGAAGATGAAGAAGACGAAGAGAAACAAAGTCAACTCCAATGGCAGCTCAATTCTAAGAAATTCTATTAACATTTCCACTGTATGTTTGTTTTGCTTGGCTTAAGCTCTGTATGCAGATCACAAGGTTTTTTTTTTCCTCTTCTTCGTCTTCCTCTTCTCCTTATATTTTTTCTGTTTGCATACAAAAAGCCAATTATTTCGTTTCAACGAGTAATCGATAACAATATTTCTTGTTTTGTATTAAACGCTAAAATACTTTGCTTTTTAAAGCTAATTTATCGATATTGAAATTTTCTAACAAAAAAAAAAGCTGCAAATGTCAATGACAATTGTTTATGCGGCAGCTATGCTAATTTTAGTATTTATCGATAACAATGCTTATCGATAAATGTATTTTAAATGCAAATATGTTGCATTAATAATAATTAAATATTAATGTTTTCTACAATTTATCGATAACAATATTTATCGATAACAATATTTATCGATATATATTTTTGGAATATATTAAAATTGTGCAGCAGCTATGCTAATTAAATGCTGATTTTTGAAAGTCTTTAGCCAAATTTATTATCCTAACATATCGATAACAACATGTATCGAAGTAAATAAAAAAAACTGCAATATCGATAACACTGGCTTTCAAAGCTTATTTAATACAAATTTTGTTTAGTATATTTTTAGTTCCATTATATGTAAACGCATCGATAACAATTACTTATCGATATCTTTTTATAGCATGCATAAAATATGTATACAACAAATTGTCGCACTGTTGTGGCACGTAAATGATTTCACAAGGCGCCAACAAAATGGCAAATGACAGAAAAACAAATTGTTCCCAACAGTAGCAGCAGCAGCAGCAGTATGAGAAATAGCAGCAGCATCAGCATCATCTCATTAACATAACATCATAGTATTTTTGACAGCAGTTTGCAAGTTGTATGTAATAGTAATCGGTTATCGCAATCGTAATCGAAATCAATGTCTACCTTGGCGCACACGTTCACGTTGCACAGACATTGAGATAACCGTTACAAGGACGCGCCGTCGGCACTGCTGCTCACTGCTTGCTGCTGTTCGCTGAGACGAAACTGGGCAGCGAAAGGAAGCGGCAAGGATTTTGCGCAGTTTCTACTGACAGATGAACGGATAGGCAAGCGGGACAGCGGGCCAGCAGGCTAGGCAGTCGAACAGACGGACAGGCGAGACGTATAACAGCAGCAGCAGCAGCAGCGACTTCTGCTCTTTTTGCACGCACAGCAATAGCAAAAGCAGCAACAACAAGAGCAAGAGGCAAGCAAAGGCAAAGGCAACGCAAGTTTTGTGAATGAAATTTCGCGCAGGCACAAAGCGCACAAACAATGTTAAGGTGCCGTACACGCACACACATACATACATACATATGTATAGACAGAGAGACATACGCACGCATAAGCATAGCCACAGACAGATGCTCTCTCTCTCTCATACTCACACTCTCTGAACAAAGTCACGCGGCAAGCGTATGCACAGAGATGCGAAGCAGCTAGGCAAAAGAGACAAGCAAAGGGCAGCGACGACAACAACGGCAGCAAAGGCAACGATGGCAGCGACGGCAACGGCGACGACAGCAGCAGCAGCAAGAGCCCAAAAAGCAAAAGCAAACAAAAGCCGCGTTACGTACATATATATGTATGTATGTGTGCTGTGTTTGGGTTCAAAGCTAGCTAAAAAAAAAAGAAAAACGAAACGAAACGAAACGAAAATGTAGGCAAAGCATAGAAAAGACAAGAGCAGCGCGCAGCGCAGAGCTAAGCAGCGTCGAGCGTAGAGCTTTGTGCTTGGCAGCAGGAGATGAGTATTTTATTTTATTTTATTTTACTTTTTCGTTTTTTTTTTTGTTTTTTTTTTTTTGGGAGAGTATTTGTAGGGAGACCCAAAAGGGAATCGACATCTGCCGCTGGGCAAGCATAGACCGTCGCTCTCGCGGGCGTGGTGAACGTGGTCGGGTTTTTTTTTTTGTGAGGAGGCGATGGGTGAAATATTTTTGAAGCTCTTGGAATGCCGCTGGAAGGCAAAGAAACAAAAAAAAAAAAAAAACTAAACTAATGCTCAGCATTTATCGATGATGACGGTACACACGACGTAGCGGATAAGATGAACACATAGAAGGCATAAGGCAAAAGCGGGTATGAAGCGGGTATAAAGCGGGTAAAGCGGGTTAGCGGCTGTACGATTTAGCTTGACCCACAAATGTTGTTGCTGCGGCTGCGGCGGGTGCTGCTGCTGCTACTGCTACTGCTGCTGTTACTGCTACTGCTGCTGTTGATATAATTATGTTAACCTCTGCTGCCGTCGCTGTTGCCGTCTCTGCTGCCGTCGCTGTCGCCTATTGGCATCGTTTCGTCTGGCCAGCACAAATGTCGATGCTCTGTCGATGATAATAAAGATAAGAAAGTTCCGTTATGCTCATGAGAAACGCAGTGTAACGTATTGTAAGTGCAATAAAAGCGTGTTAAAGCAAGTTTATTGCTATATACATATCTGATCCTCAATATATATACAATACGCTTTCTTCTTCTTCTTCCACTTTTGATACTGCTTCCGTTTTTTAGGTCACACATCAAAAGCAAAGAGCTATAAAAATAGTAAAGAAAAGGAAGCTTCGACTAGTTAATATTTTATTGTATATAAAAAAAAATGAAATTGTACAAATGTTTTGGTCTATCTCTGTATATATAGAGAAAATCAAGCAAATATATATAGCTGTATTTTTTATTTTTTATGCAGATATCAAAGCTTTTAGCAAATAAACTTGACCCACATAATAAATTTCATAGCTCAAGGTTACGTTGTCTCTGAGATCTGTACGTTAAGCAAAGAGCAAGATAAAAAAAGTATTTTATGATTTTGACAGTTATGAGGCTGATCAAGAAGTAGATATATACATATGAATATATAGTATTTGATTTAGCCTTTTTTTTTAGCTAGTAAATAATAAAGAAAATTTTTGAAAAAAATAAAGGCTGTAAACAAGACATAAAGCATACAGTGCTGCATTGATAAAGGGTTGCGGTGCGTTACACTGTGAGAAAAAATTGAAAAAAAAAATTGTAAAATTGTAAAAATTGTAAATTGTAATAATAATTAATATTAATAATTTTAGATACAGTGGAAAAAATATATATAAAATTTAATATTTTCTATGAAAATTTCTAAAAATGTATAAAAAATTTAATATATAAATATAAGTTATACATATATATAATTTATTTAAATACAAAAAAAATTTATAAATATTTATTTAATAGAAAAAAATAAAAAAAAGACTGAAAACAAGATTTAAAGAAATGCAAGAAATATAAAAATAAAATTTTTAATTTTAAAATTTCAAAAAAAAAATAATAAAAATTATTAAATTTTGTGCCATAAAAATGAGAAAAAAATATTTATAATTGTAAATAAAAATTTAAAAAAATTCATAAAAAATGTAGATATTTTTTTTGTATTTATTTTTTATTATAATAATATAGTTGACAATTTAAATAAAAATTTATAATTTTTGACTATGCAGAAATAGATGAAATTTTCAGATTTGCAAAATAAAATGTTGAAAAAATTTTAATACAATTTTTATGATTAATATAGACAAGTTTTTTTTGCAGTGTATTTATTAAAGCGAATGCGACGAGCATATATCAGAAGCTATATATAACTAGATGTGTGTGTGTATTTGTACTTATTATTAAATTAAAGTAAGATTAGATCATGAAAGGACAAGCGCGAAACAGAAGACAAAAAAAAAAATAAAGGCAAGTGAAGATAGCAGTGAAAGCTGCGATGAAGTCATTTTATGTGAATAAACAGATATATGCTATATATATAAGAGACATATATGTAAACGGATATAGATATTTATATATATATATATATATATATATATATATCTGTCTTTCTCTTACTTCCTAAGTCTGTTTGTAGCTAAAGCAGCTAGAGATTCACCTAAAAGTATGCAGCGACTTTTATGCTCTACGTAGCGCATTCACTGTCCACACAAACACACAGACATACACTGACATAGCTAAAGCGCCCACACACACACACACACAAACACATAGAGATATGTAAGTATATGCTGCACGTAAAATGTAAATTCATCTGTTTTCTGCTGCTCATATGTGTGTGTGTGAGTGTTGGGTGATAAAGCCATAGATATAGCTTGGCCTGCATGAGTGTGGATAATGGCGCGCCGAAAAGTCGAAACGCACACAATATCACACTAACACACACACACACACATACACTGACGCATTGATACACATACATGCGCGCACATAATAAGGTGCGATTTGTCTCGCGCATAAAACGAAATTTCCTGCAAATACACATAGTAGAACACACACACAAAGAGACATATATAGAGTGTGAGAGAGAGAGAGAGATAGACATACATATACTTGGCTGTAGCTGTATGCTTGGCCAACAATGGTCGCTTCTGCTAGCAGAGAAAGTTAAAGCAGATTGCTTGACTAGTGGAAGGGGGATGCGATGTGGGTTGCGTGAGGTTAGGGGGGTGTAGATTTGGGGGGCAGTTTCGATTGCTTTGTTGCTTTTGTATATGACAGCATGCCAATGTCGCTGTGTATGTGTGTGTGGGAAGAACATCTTTGTAGGTTAAGGCTCATGTCAAAGCTGGCAAACAGTGCGACAAAAGGCGTAAGGCATAAGGCATTGGGCGTTGAGCGTTGAGCAAAGGGCGTAAGGCGTGGCAAACTCGTTTGCCATAATTATTGCTTTTGTTAGGCGGCTCGCCTGCAGTCGCTGCTACCCGCTCTATGCATCTCTCTCTCTCTCTCTTTCTCTCTGTGTATGTGTGTGTGCCGCATTATTATTTTAACCGGAAGTGTGTGCCACCCCCCCTCCCCCCCCTACACCACACTCCACCGCCGACATACACAAACATTTATGCTATGCTTGCATGCATGTGCGTGTTCGTCTGTGTGTGTTTTTGTTACGTGTGTAAAATTTGTGAACTGTATGAACTTTTTTTTTTTTTCTTTGCTGTCTTTCTTTTCTTTCATGCTTTCTGCTGCTGCTGCTGCTTACTGCGTGTGTGTGTGTTTTGTGTTCACATTTGGCGGAAGCTTTTGGCTGTATGCCGGCGACAACATTTAGCAAATTTTTTTATGACAATGTCGCTTTGGCATTCTGCTGCCCTCACATTATCTATCTCGCTTGCACTCACTCTCTCACTTGCTCGCTCACTCTGAGTAACCTCAGCTGCCGTCAGCGCCCACTTTTATGACAAATATTATGTTAAAGACCGAATATGCGCTACGCCATAAAAGTCAATCATTTTTCATTTCGCTTTGCGCGTCGTCGATGTCGCCGTCGCCGTCGTCGTCGTCATCGTCGCTGTTGTCGTCTCTTGCGCTACGCATCTTGCTTTTTACTCATCCCTGCTTATCGCATCTCTCTTGCCTTCCGTTCGTTTTTCGCCTTTTTTGCCATTGCGTTCTTAGCGCGCTGTCACTCTCACACAGCCATTCACACAAAAATCAACTTCGTTTCAATCTCCCCTACCCCTACCATACCGCTCTCACTCACTCTCTCTTTCTCTCTCTCACTGTTACCATTCACCACATGCTTGGCGGCGCTGTCGCTGTCGCTGCAGAAGGCAAACTGCTTTAGCTACGGATTTGCTTTGCTTTTTTTTTTCTTTATTTTTGCTTTTCGTTTCGTTTTTCTTTCGTTTTTTTTTTTTTTGCTGTTGCCTGTTTTCTCTGTGTTTTTCTTTCTTTTTTTTTTGTGTCCGCTGGGGACATTTAATTTTTGGCGGTCATTCGTTGTGATTTTCCTTGATATGCGATATAGTATTTTATGTATGTACACTTGGCATATGTATGTATGTGTGTGTGTATGACACTAGCAGTATCTCTCTCTCTCTCTCTCAGACACATAGAGATACTGTGTGAGCTGGCTAAGCGTTTGTTGTTGATATTTGGCGCGGCTTGCTTCAATTTATGTTCTGTTTGCCGTTATTGTCGAGTTTCCCCTTGTTGTTGTTGTTGCTGCTGCTGTTGGTTTTTTTTTATTTTGTATTTTACTTTTTTTAAAGGACCTTTTGCTGTTTGTTGGGTGTGGAACATTCGCTGGATCACATTTAGTCAAGTTGTTGTTGTTGTTGTTGTTGTTGTTATTGTTATTGTTGTATTGATAAGTTCATTTAATGGGCACGGCCTGACATGCCCTCATCCTGTGTCCTCTTACACTCACACTCACACACATACATATAGATATAGATATATGTATTTTGGGCTTGGCATTTGTTTGAGTGCGTTGCGCCTAATGAGTTTAATGCTTTGTTATCAGCGCTGTAATCTGCTTATGTAATATGCGGCCAAAAACTTCAACATAATTGAATCACAAATTATGTCATTTCTCTCTCTTTCTCTCTGTTGTATTTTTATTTTTGTTTTAAACCTCACAAAACTTTAAACACACTCACACACACACATACACACACACTAATTGTCAGATTTTGTTACAGAAAGTAAGTGACTGGCAATTAGCTTGAGCGCTGATAAAAAAAAAGAGTTTATGACAGCGCTTAGTTATAAACCGTTTAGATTACTTTTCAAGTTGTTAAATATAATTTTAGCAGCAGCAGCAGTTACAACAGCAGCGACAATCAAAAAATCTTCCAAGTTTATTTGTAATTTCTCACATTCTTCATGTTTATATTGCATGACACATGTGTTAGAGCGAGACAACAGCAGAAGCAACAACAGCGATCGCCATTTGTTATTCTACGCTCAGCGCTCTCAGCTTGTTTACATTTTTTGAGCGATAGTGCTGCCACCTAGTTATGAAACTTTATGTTTTGCCTTTTGTGAAAGCTAAAAAAGTTATAAACTGCTTAGATTACTTTTCAAGTTGTTAAATATAATTTTAGCAGCAGCAACAGCAGTGATAATCAAAAATCTTACAAATTTTTTTGTAATTTCTCACATTCTTCATGTTTATATTGCATGGCACATGCGTTAGAGCGAGACAACAGCAGCAACAACAGCGATCGCCATTTGTTATTCAGCGCTCTCAGCTTGTTTACATTTTTTGAGCGATAGTGTTGCCACCTATTTATTTTGCCTTTTGTGCAAGCGAGACAGCAATAGTGACAATAATTGGCCAATAATTTGTCATATTTAAAAATTTTGATGATTTTTTTTATAATTTAGCAAGCAGAGGGCCGCGCAACAAAAACGAAAATTTCCAGCAGGAGCAGCAAATACATTAAATACTCAAATTTCAATTTTAGTCATAAAAATACAGCATTAGCAATTAAATTGTTCAACTGTCGTTTTAGTTAATAGAAAAGCAGTACATTTATTTTTTTGTTGTTGTTGTTGTTTGTATATCGTTTAACAAAAGCAACTGTCATAAAACAATTAATGGAAAATTGCCACACCTGATCGGTCTCTATTTGTTTTTTTTTTTTGTTTTTAGAGCAATTTTATATTGACTAGAGGACTAAAAGTACACGTACCCTAAGGCTAGGCAATACTCACTCTATCTCTCTCTCTCACACACACACACACTCTCTATGCTGTACGCCTCCCATGATGCCTCCCCCCTCCAACCAAGCAGCGATTGCTGTCAATGACGGAAGGCCACTTTCATTTTGTAGGAAAAGCAAATGAAACTTAACGGAAAAGAAAATTACATCATGCTCGTTTCAATGGGTCGACATAATATTATTTTCCTTGGTTTTTTTTTTTTTTTTCTTCCTTTTTATTTCTGCATCTCCGACCCCGCATAGCACCCAATGTCTCACTGTCACTCTGTGTATGTATGTGTGTGTGTCATATCCACGTGCACAGCGATTCGTGTGTTTGTATGCTTCATCATCATCTTCCGGGCTGCGCGTCTCGTCTCAGCTCTCATTGCTGTTGCTGTTGCTGCTTCTGCTGCTTTCTGTCGATTTTTTATTTATTTATTTTATGCCTACGCACATACGCGCCAAGCAGTTTGACAGGTGTCGCCGACTGAGTGGCTGCCTGGCTGACTAGCTGACTGCCTCAGCAATAGACTGGATGTGAATGTGGATGGAGTATGAGCTAGGCGAGTGGGCGGGGTAGGAGAAGGTAATATTGTCGCGGGCGTGGCTGGTCTGTGATGACATTGAGGCAAAAATTTGAGGGAAGGTAGATGAAAAATGTGTCCCTATTATTCTTTGTATTGTTTTATGCGGCATTTATACGCTTATTTTTGTTGTCTTTTAATAGACGTGGCAAAGTACGCCCAATAACAACAACAACAACAAAGGCAACATTCATTCGTTGGGGCTACTTTACGTACCACAAGCAGCAAACTCAGCCACACCCCACCAGCAGGGCTATGGAGGGGTACGGGGGTATGGTGTTGTTGCTATGTCTATATGTGTGTCTGCTGGCGTTTTATCATCATCCAATCAGTAGATAAATAACACATAAAATGAGGTGCTTAATCGGGTTTGAAGTGATGAAAGTGAAACTGTGCCAAATTTCGCTTGTGGTTCTTTCACTGTCTCTCTCTCGCTCTCTATCTCTCTCACTCACTCTCATTGTCTGTTCTATTCCTCTGTGCTTGTGGTTTCTAGTGCCGCAGGCAATGTCATTCCTTTGTCTTTGTCTTTGGCGTAAATCTCAAGTAACAACTTTATATTTGGATATCAGTTTCACACACACACAAAGAGACACAGTTAGTGTGCGTGCTGCGTTACGTTTTTTTTTTTTTCTTTTTTGCGTTTCGTCTTGTCAACGGCGCGTGACAACATAATTCTGGATTAAATTGTACGCGTAGACAAGCAATTTGTCAACATTTATTTACATTACTCGCAAAAACACGGCAATTTCACTGATTGACAATCAAGCAGCAATACGTAACTGAAAAGTCGAGTAGGTTACAATGCCAT
>JBAMBR010002306.1:0-38051 GCA_037044475.1 Zaprionus obscuricornis | reverse complement strand
TTGTTCTCCAACCTACTTGGTTCCATTACGTAATTGAGCTCGAGTCAACCCTCAGCTCTTATATAATGCATGCGTTGACACACCTACTTTTCAAGCCCTTTCAGCTACTGCTACCCTTAACTACATATACATGTACTATATATAGAAACTGCCCTAGTGCACGAGTGCGCCAATTTCGTATTGTCTGACGCGCCCAAAAGCACGCAACAGTTCTTTTTCTTTTTGTATTTTTATTATTATTGTTGTACAGCTTCCGTAACGTGCAACCCTTACCCCGAGGGCTGCTTTACACTGCGCATCAGAAATATGCTCATCCAATATTTGGCTTTGTTCTCTTATTTCGAGTTGAATAAACTGAAACTGCCTGGCAGCTGGCATTTCTCTATTTATTATTGTTTGTAATGAACTTTAAGCATCCTCGCTTTATCCTTATTTTGTATACCATATATAGTTTAATGAACTTTAAGTCACCCTCTTAAAGCTGATTGCGCATATTAAAGTCGTTTATTATGGGGGGGGGGGGGAAATCTATTGGCCATGGCCACTTTCACCACAACTTATCAATTGTGCGGGCGACAAAGTGTCTGTGTGAAAATTGAAGGCAGTAAATCAAATTTGAAAAAATGTTAAAATCTGAAGAAGACAAGCGACTATTACCCTATATTATCGAGGGGAATCTAAAATCAAAATATATGCAGCAAGTGCAACCCTTAATGATAATGAGTTGACGCCGGGGGCGAGACTGTTTTAATGAGAACATAATGCATTCAACAGACATGTGATATGCATCTGTCAGATATTTGTTTGTACTTGCAACTGCAGCTGGGCGTTACAAGTGTTTTGTGGCTATGTCAAGTGCAACAGGGTTGTTTTTGTTGCAACAGAAAAAGGGGAAATGAAGTACGTGTATTTGGATGCGTTCTGCTTCTTAAGAAATATCTAACAAGTCTTAGAAATATATATATATATATACAATTTTAAAGTACAGTTTTTAAAAGAAACATTTCTGCTGCTGCTGTTCTTTAGCATTTATTATGTAGTATTACTTGAACAGCTGTTAAGTTTTCTTTTCTAATTCCAACAAAATTTTGTTTCTAACATTTTTATGCGCTTCGCTTCACTGCATATACAAAGTTGTCCAGCAACTTCTTCTTCATTTGCTTTTCTGCTAAGCATCAGTGAATCCCGCTGTTGCACTAAGTCCACCCCTGTATAATATCGTATGCAGTAGAACAACGATATAAACAGAGAACGCAAAACCAAAAACAAATACGAAGGGGCAAATGAAATGTTCTAACTGAGCGGCGTTTTTGCGTTGCGCTCGACCCCCCAAAAACACGACATTGCATGCGCGCATGCACTCGCTGCCCTCTACTCTTACTTCCATCTCACTTGCACTCTCACACTGCCAGCATTGACTGCCCTCTCACACTGCCAGCATTGACTGCCCTCTAATGCAGCTACTGCTGTGCTCTCTTTGTCAACCTGACCGGCAGGCGCTCGTTCGCTCTCTCTCTCTTTCGCATAGTGTTTGCGCTCTCTTTGCGCTCCAAACGTTCATTTATGCGCGCTTAACAACTGTTTTGAGTTTTATTGTTGTTGTTTTTTTTGAATACAGTTTTTGGTTTCGGTTTCAGTTTCGGCTTTTCGTATTGTCAGTTTTCAGTCACACGTTGACCGGTGCGAGTCGTGTAATAAAACGCGACGGTCGACAAAATATCAAATAATCAACAAAATCGACAAAATCGAAAATATATTTTTGCCTTTTCTTTTGGCATTTATGTAAACAAATAAACGAAACAAAACTCGCTTCGCGGTGGTTGTTATTGTTCAAGTCTTTTGTTATATTTATTATTATTATTATTATTATTATTGTTGTTGTTGTTGTGTGCAGCGATGCATTTAAATATGTGTTTAGTTATTGCTTGAAGAAATTCAACATAAACACAAACAAAACAAATGCAACAATAACAACAAATTAGCTTCCGTTGTGCACCAATTGTCACCGCGCGCCGCTCCCTCTCTTTCTCTGCTATTTGCTATAATCTGTCTTTTCATCAACATTCGCATCGTATGTTTAGCAACATTTTGATTGTACAGAGCCGAACTTTGAATTCCCGAAGCCGAAAACGAAACCGAAGCCGAAATCGAAAACGAAAATGAGGTCAACGCATTTATAATTGCTGATAACGGGAAAAGTGCACAGAAAAACTAATATAAAAATGTAAAAAGAGAGAAAAAAAAATGTTAAGTTCAAAGTTAAGTGGACTGTGTATAGTGACCCCGCGATATTTTTCCCCCATGCTCCCCAATGGCCTCATTTATATATAATTTTTTTTTTTTGTAAATAAGAAAAAATTTTCCACTTGAGTGAAGAACTTAAATGCATTTATTAACTGCAACTGCCACTGGAACTGCATCTATATTTGTATATTGTATCTCTGTGGTATCTCTGCTTCGCCCTCTATCAGAAAAGTCTATATAATTGCATGCCATAAAACTTGCAAGGGACACAGAGAGAGATACATACGACGCGTCGCACAGTAATAATAATAATAATAATAGTTGCTCTGTGCACTGTGCTGTTATCAGCTCTCACAGCTGGAACTAGAGCTGGAACCAAAGAGCTGCAAAGCTTCGAACTGGAATTTGTTGCTGGTCGATTATGTTTGCCGGTTGCTGGTCGCTGGCCGTTGGCCGTTGCAACTGCCAGTGACACTGCTTATGGCATTTAATCAGACTTCCACTTGAACTATTTCTTATTGGAGTTTATTCATTTCTTATTGGATTAACGTGCATTAAACTCGACATTTAATTACTTTAGAGTCTGGAATTGCTATAACAGTCAGGTGAGTAAAATGCTACAAAATTGATTTATGCGTGTATAAGTGTATGTGTGTGTGTGTATTGCAACAATGTTGCACTGCTTTGCACTTGGCAATGACAACATGTTGTCTTTATGGATTTACAATGTGTGTTGACACACAGACACACTCCCTCCCACACACTTACGCACACTCGAGGGCATTGACATTTTTGAATGCACCCTATAAATGTGTCAACTGGAATGACTACACCCGCATGCTGCATGCTGTATGCTGCATGCCACATATATGCGTTCACCCCTTGCTTTGAAATAAAAAATTGTAACTTAAAAATCTTGTTGAAATATTTTGACAATAATTGAAATTTATTACATAAAATTTAAATTGAAATTTATAACAAGATTTTACTTAAAGATTAACTAGAAGAAATTCTTGAATAAAATAATAATAATAATAATAAAAACTAAGCGCAACGTTTAATGAAATTAAATTGATATTTTATGTGCAAAATTTTGTTGTAAATGTCATTGGGAGCGTCGTCGTTGTCATCGTTCGTAATAATAATGAAAAAAAAAAATGTTGATAAAGCAATAAAACTGAAAATTGCATTGAATTATGTGATGAATCACAGCAACGGGTGTTGCATGCATACAATATATGATTGTATATGAATATGTATATATTGCTGAAAATGCCATCAAGGCAACAAAGTTCATTAGCTAGATGAGTAATATAACACATTAAATTTGACATATATTACAAGTCATATATATATATATATATATATATAGCATCAAAGTATTATCAAAGTATTGTAAACTTTCACCTGTAGAACATAGACTTTGTATATAGCTAGATTTATGATTGTCTACTATCTTTTGTCTGTTGTCTTGTCTCTTAAAGGAAGGCGACATTTGATATTGAGCACAAGTACAGACGGGCTTCAAAACCGCAGCTCAGGTAAACAAACACTCAGCAACAGCAATAGCAATAGCAATAGCAGCAAACAAATACAAACAAATAAATAATAATGATGATCATGATGATAATAATGATGACAATGATGTATATATATTTGTGTATATTTTTTTTTTGTTGTTTATTTATAAACAGAACTTGTTGATCCATAGTTCGTTAAGCCGCACTGCTTAAACCGCAAAAAAAAAATTTCATATCAATAAGAATCGACAAAGAATTGTCAATAATAATTATTTTAACGAAGTTTTTATACTCTAAAAAAAAGAAGAAATTTGTAGAAATCATTTGTGAAAATATTAAAAAAAAAAAAAATTATATATATAATTATAATAATAAAATATATTTAATTATAATAATAAAATTCTTTAATTGCAGCTTGCAGATTTTCAGCAAATTTTATTATTTTGCATATTTAATAAATTTCATTTACAATATTATCAATAAGAACCGACAAAGAATTGCCAATAATAATTATTTTAACGAAGTTTTTATACTCTAAAAAAAAAAAATGAAATTTGCAGAAATCATTTGTGAAAATATTAAAAAAATATATATATGAAAAAATATATTTTAATAATAAAATTCTTTAGTTGCAGCTTTGCAGATTTTCAGCAAAACTTTTATTATTTTGCATATTTAATAAATTTTATGCAGAATTCAAAAAAAATTCTTGTGCAAAAGAATGTGCTTTATAATAATATCAAATATCAGATAATACATAAAAAAAAAAAAAAAAATTATAATGAAGTTTTTTTTTTTCTGCTTTTTTTCTTTTGCAATTTTCTTGTCTAAATTACTGTTCAATCAATTGGCTGCGTTATTGAATCTAATTACAGTACTCTTCGCTAAAGTGCATCAAAAAGAACCGCAGAAAACTGATATCAATTGATGTAATTGCCATTGTTGTTGTTGTTCTCGTTGTTGTTGTTATTGTAATTACTCAAGTATATGTAAATATGCAGATCATGCAATATTTTGTAGATATTACTTGAGATAATACTTGGCAAAATTGATTGATACACTGTTTATGCCTTGACTTATAATTAGTATTATTTCTAGCAGTTATCTGATCTTGCTAAACATGTTTCTATATGCAAAAATAACTGTTAATTGAGGTAGCCATAAATATGTTATGCTATAAAATATCACTAGCAGTATATATATATGTATATATCTATAATTCTAGATATTATGCGGGCGTTGACTGCTACTGAGAATTAGGTCAATAAAATATATAAAGAATCTTGAATGTTGTTATTGTTATTGTTATTGTCGACGTTGTGAACTATTTTGCAAATCAAATTGTGCTCGAAAACGACAATGTTAAAGAAGATAAAGCATAAAAGTTTTTATACAGACATTAACAGAGTTCATTGAACGTCAAAAGATTTTGCAGACTGTAGACTTTTATAAGTGACTGTAAGAGTGTTGAACTACTATTTGCTATAAAGATTTTTTTTTTATGTTTGTTTTAGTCTTTCATTTTTTTTTCTTGAAGTATTTTTTGGCAAATGCCAAAGCTGAAGTAGTAAATGTAGAAAAGGAAGCAGCAGAAGACTCGTCTTCATTTGCTTGTCTTCTCTAGCAATACTGACACTCTTCTCTTTCTCTTTCTCTCATTCTGAGTCTCTGTCACAGTCTCGTGTCTTCTTCTGACAGTTTCAATGGAATTGCAGCCCACAAAGCTCGTCGCATAATAATAACCCTGAAAGTTTACTGACTTCCGTTGCCTGTACTTTTGCTTTACACTATTCCCTCTTTTGCTCTCTCTCTCTCTCTCACTCTTTGGCTGCCAACAGCCTATATTGGTATCCGAAGAAGACAACAGAAAGCCAGACAATCGACAAAACTGGCAGCTGTAGGCCGTACCGGTGGCAATGGCTACAAAGAATGCCAAGCAGTTTTGGTGGACCGATAAAAATCTTCTGGTTGGACGCGCATACAATTATAACAACACACACATATAACATTTTACACCTACAGTGTATGTGTGGGTGGCGCCTCAGTCAACAGCAGGAGCATAGTCTATACTGCTGTAGAAGAAGGCGTTGTCTTCTTCGTTAAAGCAACTTGTTGAAAATTGCTGTGTTTTTTTTTTTGTGTTTTTTCATCTGTGGTTTTTTTCTTTATATACATTTTGCACTTTTGTGTCGTCTGCAATTTGTTGTATTGCATTTGGTGCTGCATAAGGTGCAAAGTGTGTTTACTTGCAACGCAGACGTTGTTAACAACCGTTGTGCTACGGTTTTACAAGCAGATGAAACGGTGTTAAATGAAATGTTGCCCGTTGTCGCACGTTTTACACATTTCAACTGTCAAGACATGACAGCATCTTCATGACATTGTCTCTCAACAGATTCTCATAGCAATGTTCCATCTCCCTTCAGTTTGACATTCATTGTATTTATCTTAATTAGCTGTACTTGTAGACCTTGGTGTAAAGTTTTTATAAATAGTTTGTTTTTTCTTTATATAAATGATATAAATTATATTTCACAGACATATTCCAGTTGTAAATATTATTATTATTATTATCATTATTATTATTATATATGATAACAAGTTCAATGTTATTTCTATAGAATTTTTTATACTTCATATTCGATAAATTTACATTTAAATTTTACTATCAGAAGTTTTAGTGCTATCAGAAGTCTCATATATGTATATATATCTTGCTGAGGATTAACATGCAGGCATTATTCAATATGTTGTATTTTTTTTTTTCTTGTATTTGAATTTCCCTCAGCTTTACCCCTGATAAATCTTTTTGAGGTCTTTTGCCTTGTAGCTGAGCAAGCTAGCTTCGTTTTTTTTTTTTTTGGAGCTACATAGCTGTAAATGCTTATCGCATGCATTCCAATAGAAAATTTACCGTCGCTTGGCGTTTTGCGTTTTTTTTTCTTTGTAGACGGCAAATGATTTTTTTTTACCACTCCTTCTCTCTTTTTAACAGTATATTGCTGTCTCTGTTGTACGCTGTTTCGCTCTAACTTTTAGGCAGTCCTCGACATAATTTACGTGATCATGGCGCGTCGATAACAAGAAATTATCGGCGCGCTTGCGCACGAGTCCAACGAGTCGTCGTCGTTGTCGTTGGGGCCACCGACGCAATGGCAATCGATGTTGTTGTCGATGGCGTCCAATCGTCGATAGCTATAAAATGTTTTCGCTGTCGTTTGCTGCGTTTTTATATACCCTGTAAATATGTTTTAATGCGGGTAGTATTGATGTATAGCAATATTAATAAAAATAATGGTAATAAAAACAAATAGGAAATATGGAAATTAATTTTAGTAAAGTCTTATCGATAGTCTAATCGATAGTCTTATCGATAGGCTTATAGATAGTCTTATCGATAAGTTTATCGATAGTAATAATTTGAAAGCTAATGTTAATCTTATGATAAATATAAAATTAAATTTGGATATCGATAAAAATTTAGGTCCTATCGATATTATGGGAAATATGGGAAATTAATTTTAGTAAAGTCTTATTGATAGTCTAATCGATAGTCTTTTCGATAGGCTTATAGATAGTCTTATCGATAATCTTATCGATAGTTTTATCGATAGTAATAATCTGAATGCTAATGTTAATCTTATGATAAATATAAAAATAAATTTGGAAATCGATAAAAATTTAGATCCTATCGATATTATGCGATAGTCACAGTCTTAAATATTAAAAATAAAATAGCTGATTTATTGAATGCAATGTCTAAGCGATAGTATATGCGATAGTAGTTACATATGAAGTAACACTTTTTGCACTTTGTAATTAATATCAAAATCTAGGGTATCTTTTAGTCATGCATACTTCACTGGAGCATTCTTATATGCATTTGATGTTGTGTTGCTTTTGTTGCGAGCGTTTCTAATTGTTGCGCGCGTTTATGAAATTTATTGCGTTTCGCTTTTTTCTGTTGTTGTTGTTGTTGTTGACTACGTAACGCCAAACGAAAAATTGCAGGCAGTGCCAACAAAAGTTTTGCTTCGTTCAAGTCAAGCTTCAAATACAACAACGTCGCCAGGTTAAACTGCAAAACTAAGCTATGCGACGATGCTTACAACTTCATTTTAGTCGTTTTCGTTGTTGTTGTGGCGATTTGGTAGCTGCGATAGTTGGCGTCGCGAGAAAAGCGAAAATTCATTTTTATGTTAATGGCTTTTGGCGCTGGCCGAAAATGTGCGCGACACGCGCGTTTCATTTCCATTCCATTTCGTTGCGATACGATTTTCGATTCGTTTCATTTCATTTCGTGAAAGGAAAAGCGCATGTGACGTGCAAGAAAATGAAAAAAAAAATCAAAATAAAATAAAAATATATATAAAAAATAAATCCAAGAAAAAAAAAAGGTTTTTACAATTTACAGTTTTTGTATTTTTTTTTTTAGGCTAACAATTTACAGTTTTATTGGCACTTTTTAACGCCCACGCAACATGTTTCCTGTTTGCGCATTGCAGTCCCATGACATGCACCAAGAATAAGAACAACAACAACAACAGCGACAGCAATAGTTACTCAAAAAAACAGCTGTGCTTGTGCAAGAAAGAGTACGGTGAACCGCAACGTAGCTCCCTGAGAATTGTGACGCAGCTTAATGGTGTTTCATTGCTGCCTCAGGTGTGCTCAAGGAGTGGCTGCGGCGGCAAGGGGGGCGTGTAAAGAGCGATTGGCGCTGATTGAACCCAAAAATAAAATAATATGTATAAGGATTGGTCGATTGGTCAGTTTATTGTGAGCTGAGTCATATTTGGTCAGGGAGACTTCCTCTACCTCTGTCGATCAGACTGTCTCTCTCGCCCCCTCTCTCTCTCTCTCTACCGTATGCTGCGTATATGCATCATATTTAATCTTTATTGCTGCCTGCTTCAGCTTCATCTTTAAGCGGCAGCGTGTGAAAATAAACTACAAATATTGAATGCCGTAAATTGATATCTTGTTAATCTTCTTCTTCTTCTTCTTGTTTATATTGTTTCTGCTCTTGTTTTCACATGCAGAGATTGCCAGACAGATAGAGACACACAAATATAAAGTATACATTGAGATAAACATCCGCCAATTTTTTAATATTTTTTTTTTTTTTTTGGAAATGTTTGAGAAAATGCAAACTGTGCAATTTGCTTCAAATGAAAATGTATTTTTTTTATTTTTTTTTTATTTTTGTTTATATTGAAACATGAGAGTTGCGAGAATTATTGAATCAGAGTTTAAGTGTTTTATGTTATTTAAGATTTCCGTTGATTGCTCAGTACGTTAATTATTTACTAAACAAAATTTTTACCGCAAATTCTTTGTTGTATTTGTAAAAATTAAAATAAATGTTTATTTATTTTTAATTATTTTTTTTTGTTTTGCTTTTAACAATTTTACAATGTTTTTTGTTTTTTTTTTTATTTATTTATTATTATTTTAACATATTGATTTAACAAAATTTTGTTTTCTTTGTAAATTTAATTTGTTTGTTGTTTTTTATATTTTTATTCAATTCATTTATTTAATTTATTTTTTTTTTAAATTGACTTTATTTATTTATTTAATTTAATTTATTTATTTTGTCTTTATTTTATGTGTAATCTTTAATAATATTTTAATTTTAATTTTTTATTTAATATGTAAATTACATTTATTTATAATTTAATATATTTATAGTTTTATTTATATATTTATATATTTATTTATTTATATATTTATTTATATATTTATTTATTTATATATATTTATATATTTATTTATTTATATATTCATATAAATACAGTCGAGTCGCGATAATTCGTACCCCGTTAATTCGAAATTCTCAATAATTCGTAAACATTTCTGTTCCCTTGAAAAGAAATTCAATAAATAATTTGAAAATAATTCGAAATATTCCATAATTCATAAAAAAAATATGATCCCCGCGCCATTTCGAATTATCGAGACTTGACTATAGCTATTTTTTCGATTTAATAATTATTTATTGATTTTTTTTTTTAAATTTATTTTAATCATAAAATATTATTATTTTTTTATTATTTATTTATATTATTATTATTATTTATTTATATTATTATTATTATTTATTTATATTATTATTATTATTTATTTATATTATTATTATTATTTATTTATATTATTATTATTATTTATTTATATTATTATTATTATTTATTTATATTATTATTATTATTTATTTATATTATTATTATTATTTATTTATATTATTATTATTATTTATTTATATTATTATTATTATTTATTTATATTATTATTATTATTTATTTATATTATTATTATTATTTATTTATATTATTATTATTATTTATTTATATTATTATTATTATTTATTTATATTATTATTATTCATTTTATTTTTGATTATTTATTTATATTATTATTATTATTATTTTAATTTTTATTATTATTTATTTTTATTTTTACTATGTTTTGTTTTTATTATTATTATTATGTAATTTTTTTTTAAATTTATTTAAAGCGTGAAACATTTTTTTTTTCTTTTCTTTTCTTTTCTTTTCTTTTCTTTTTTTTTTTGATTTTAAAATGATTTATTTTTTATTTTTTTTTTAATTTATTTTAGTCATGAAATATTTTCAATTTTTTTTTATAATTGTTGTTGTTTTTTGTTATTATTATTACACAGTCAATTTGAATTTGTGATTAATCTATATTTTATTTATATATTTATTAAATGTTATTTATTTTTATTTTTGTAAGAATTATGAATGTGCGAATTCATGCTTATGCTTATGATTATGATTATGATTATGATTATAAATAGATTAAAAATTCATAATAAATTATGAGTTCAATTTGTATTTTGTGTGTTACATTTCCCGTTTGATATATCAAAATAAATTAAAATCACATATAGTATATAAAAAATTAAATGTTGCAATGTTTTGCTGTGGCGTCATCCAGTTCCGAAAGAAAAAAAACTAAAAATGAAACTGAAACTGAAATGGAATTTCAAATCTGAGATCTCAGATTTAAGATAATATTTTTCATATCATATTTCACATTGCATTTTCAATGCCAACAAAATTAACTGCAGTTTGCCAAAAACAACAACAACAACATTAACAGCAACTGCAGCAATTGCAGCAAACATTGACAACAACAACAGCAACAACAACAACGACATCATCACGAATTGATAGGCGTGGCTGGCAAGTGTGCGCTAATGGTTTGTCCATAACAACAACTAATGACTAAATTTCACATGCTTCACACAAAATACAAAAAAAAAAAGACAAAAAAGTGAAAAAAAAAATAACAACAGCAATGTTGCTGCTGCTGCTGCTGCTGCTGGCGGCAACTTTGGCTAGGAAGCAAACGTTAATTTAATTTAATCACGTTTTATTTTGCTGCGACAAACAATGCAACACTGCAGCAGCAGCAGCAGCAGCAGTAACAACAACTACAACAACAACATGTTGGCAGTTCAAAGGTTAAGTGAGTGAGCGCATTTGGCTAGAGGCGACACACCCCAAAAATGGGCAACATTTGCCACAACTGGCACGGGGCGTATCAGTTGAACGCATCAGCAGCAATAGTTGTTGTTGTTGCTGTTATTGTAACTGTTGATGTTGCAGGTTGCTTGTGGCATAAACGCCAATTATGTGTGCAACATGCTGTACTCTATGCGTGCATGTCTCCCTCTCTCTCTCTCTCTCTCTGTCTGTGTGTGGATAACAGCAGACCAGACCAGACTTGAGACCAGAGACCAGAGAGCGTGGCATGTTTTTGGCAATTTTTCATTTCCGTGGCGGAAAAACTACCTGCCAGCCAACTTGTTGTTGTTGTTGTTGTTGTATATGTGTTGTGCTCAGGTTGCCACAAGTTTGCCAGCAGGCAAATGGAGTGGGTGCGCTTGCCACATGGTTTAGGCTGGACATTGAACATTTTTAGGGGAGCTGGCAGATGCGAGTGCAGCGATAAGGCGCCAAATGTGCAACAAGCATGCGCCGGTAGCTACAGATATCGACTCTGTCTTCTTGTTGTTGTATGCAAAAGGGGCAAAGCGTGCAAGCGAGCATCGATTGCAGTCTGTTGCATATGCAGCAGCAGCCTTGGCAGCCAGCCTTGGTCACATTAGAATGACAGGCAGCCACAGCCATTGTCATTTCTCATGTGGCAAAATACAAAAAACAACGAAGAAAAATGGCAAAACTGGTTGTTGCAACTTGGCAAAAAAAAACTTTGGTTGCAACTTGTAAACTCAACAAGAGTTGAGAGTCCAAGACTGGCAACGATGCGGCCAATGCAAATTGCCGTAAATTGAATTTGTCTGATTACGTTTGCGCCCAGGCAGGCGGCAAATAATCGATTGTTCGTCTCACAGTCTCCGCGCCTAAGCATCAATATTTACTTTTTCGCTTGATCGTGGACAAGACACAGGATGCGGTCGGACAGGGCTAAAAACCAACACTACTGCGAGAGAGATAAAGAGAGAGAGTGAGAGATGAATAGTTGAAAAGACAGAGAGCAAAAAAAAAAAAAAATATATATAAATGAAAAATTGTGCCAACTGTGAGGCGGCAGGCAGACAGACAGACAGATAGACGGAGAAGACAGACAGATAGACCGACAGACAGATAGACCGACAGTCAGATAAATGATTGCATTCGAATTGCATTTCGATGATTGCAAAATTGCAGCGCGTTTGTGGCACGCAGCAATGCAACAGCAATGCAACAACAAGAAGAATGAAAATTATGAGCATCATGTGGCCAAAGTCAATGTAAATGCTTAATGGAGATTATAGAGCACAGCAAGATGCAGCCTAGCAAGGATAGCAAAACTCTCAACTCAACGATGAATTGAAAATGAAATAAACTTCAGATTTTGTATTTTTTGCATTTTTTTTTTACATTTTTTTTTTACATTTTTTTTATAATTTTTTTTTACATTTTTTTTTTTTACATTTTTTTTTATTTTTTATTTTTCTGTGAAAACAATTTTAACAGTCAGTTTTAAGCTGCAGAATAAATTAGTTATAACTATGTTGAAGAAAACAAAAAAAAATGAAAAAATTAAAAACATAATTAATCAAAAATAAATTTTAAAAAAATAAAATAAATATAAAAATAAATTTTTGAAAGCGTAGACATAGTAAAAGCTCATAAAAAATTACAATAAAAATTTGTTTTAACAAAACTTCTAGTGAAATATATTTGCCAACTGCAGCGCTTTTTGTTTGCATGCTATGAAAGCGCATTAAAGCTCATTAAAAAAGCTCTTTGACGGACTAAAAAAAAAAAAGCTCATTAAATCAAAATTGAAAATTTACAATGCTGCAGCAAGAAAATGTTTTGCATAAATTCTTGTCTCAGCTTAAAAAGTTGATTAAAGCTACATTTAAAAGACAATTTTTTTGTCTTAGATTAGTATAGAGAGTATGTAGAAGAGAGAGAGAGAGAGAGAGATAGAGCGAGAAAGAGAGAAGTAAAAAAAATCTAATGCACGTTTTTCTAGTTTTTTTTTTTTCATTTAGCTAATTGCATAAAATTTGCATAAGCTAAATGAAGTTTTTTTGGGGCTGAATTCAATTAAATGCTAAGCAAAGAATCTATGTTGCATGTTGACTGCCCTCAAAAAAAAGAAGAAGAGAGTGAAGCAACAACAGAAAGAAAAAAATCAACAAAAATTTTTTTTTAATTAAATTTTTGTGCAACGTGCTCTTCTTGTGGCACGGTTGAACGCAAATGTTTGCTTGTACAGAAAAAAATGTTTCCAGGTCAACATTTCAGCTATAGCAATAGATTACTGTGGCATTTACATACATTATACGTGATAAGTATGTGTTAGATTTGTCTATAAAGATCTATGAGAAGACTTTATAGACTGCATTGAATTTGTGTCTGCCACATGGTGTTGATAGCTTGCAACATAATAGCAGCAGCAGCAGCAGCAGCAGCAGCGGCAGTAAGATCAACAGCAGCCCCTAAATAGAAAAAAAAAAATAATTGTTGCAAGAATGCAATCATTAAGCTGAAATGCTTTTGCGGCATGTCAACGTAAGGCATTTGCCATAAATCAAATGACGGCCAAAAGCATTAAAAAAAATCAAAGCAAGCAAATGGCAAAACCCTGGGGCCAATATCATATAAATACTATAATACTTTGTACATACACTCTCACACACACACAGATATACACAGATATATATATACTATATGCAGGCAACATCAGTTCAGACAGTTAGTCAGTTCGTTTGGCATTCAGGCAATGCCTCAATTTGTTGTACAGCACAAGAATGTCGCAATCAAAATTTCAACATCATGTTTTTCTTTTTTGTTGTTGTTGTTGCCATCGAGACTCTTAGAAGTTTCGTTCCCTCATTCGTTCTTGGCCATAGCCAAAAGAATGAGCTAGAGAATGTGTGTGTGTGAGATGATCGGGAATAAAAAAAAAAAGAAGCAGATATAGGCATAAGACCCAAGCATAGAACCTGAAGAAAAAAACAAACTATTTATAGATCTTCTCTCGATTGCCGTTCGCTCGATTGGGCCAAATGCCTGTTGTTGTTGTTGTTGTTATTGCCTTTCTTGCCGTTGTTGCAATGCTCTTGCCCCAAAAAAAGAAAAAAACAAATCTACAACAACTACAACTATAGCATCTGCAGCAAAAAGATCATAAAAAAAGCAACAGCAGCTGTAGCAGAGGTCGAATAAGAACTTTTTGAATATGTTTCTAATTGGCGCAAATTATTTGAAAGATCTTTCAAGATTTTTACAAAATTGTTTTATTATAATGTTTTGTTGATGTGTCGAACATATCAAAAAAAAAAAAGAAGAAATCTCTAGCAATTTGTTATCTTATGTTTCACAGATATAAATGATTCATAGCGTTGTTTCCTCTTCCACTTCATTATTTTGATTGTCGCCTTCAGATAAAGTATTAAATTATCATAAATTAATAATTTTAAAATAATTTCAAATTAATTTGCATGTCAGATAAAATGCGATAGCATTTTAAACTAACAATAATAAACTTTAATGAGCTTTAATGAGCTTTAATAAACTTTAATGAGCTTTAATGAGCTTTAATGTGATTTAATGAGCTTTATTGAGCTTTATCTATTTAATTTTGTAAGCTTTACTGTATCATTGAGCGCAAGCTTTGGGAGTTATCTTTTTTTAAACAGCTTTCAGCTGCTTTCTTAAAGCTTATCGATCAATTACAAAAAATATTTCGTTCACTCAATTACAGCTGCAAAAAAAGCATAAAAAAAATGTATATAAAAAATTATTTATGCAAAAATTTATCTTTAAAAATGCGCTTGAAGAGTGAACTTTAATGAGCTTTAATGTGCTTTATTGAGCTTTAATGTGCTTTAATGTGCTTTATTGAGCTTTAATGTGCTTTAATGAGCTTTATCTATTTGACATAGTAAGCTTTACTATATCATTGAGCGAAAGCTTTACTACTTATCTTTTATTTTTTTTAAAACAGCTTTCAGCTGCTTTCTTAAAGCTCATCGATCAATTACAAAAAATATTTCTTCCACTCAATTACAGCTGCAAAAAAAATGCATAAAAAAAAAGAAATATATGAAAAAATATTTATGCAAAAATTGATCTTTAAGAATTTATCTTGCGCTTGAAGAGTCCATTCACTGGATTTCATGGACACTTGTTGGGATTAAATTGCAAGTTGCCTTTCCACAAAATATATACATACATGCTTCAACAACATACAAGTGTCTGCCTTCAAGTGCTACTCTTCTTTACTTGAGTTTTGACATTGAAAAAGTTTTTTACAGGCAGTTTATAGTTCTTCCTCGTCTCATTCCTCATTCTGTTGCTTTGCTTCGTCAATTCAGAATTGTGATTATGTGGCAAGGCGTCAATTGAAAATGATGAATGTGTCGCGTGTTTCAATTTATATGCCGCACATGGTCAAACATAAAAAAATACAGCAAAAGAATACGAGTTGAAGTACAAGTTCGAATACAACAACAAGTCTGCTGTGGCAATGTCACTGCGACATGTTGTAAATTGAGATATTTCCCCGCCCCCATTATAATACAAAGAAGCAACAAAAAAAACCATGAGAAAATAAAAAAAAAATCTTGAGCATTGCTTCTACCTAAAATCAAAGGTCAAATAAAAATCAATTTCTATTTTTTTTTTTTTTATTATTTTTTTAACATTTTCAAGTCTGACAAATTTGACAACATTAAGTTTATTTTGTGGCGTGGCTTAATGTCAGCATTTGAGGCTGCTTAAATCAGCTTAAATTATGAATATTTATTTTTATTTTTTTTTTTTATTTTTTTTTTATTTTTTCAATATAAATCAATAAAAAAAAACGTGTGGAAATTAGTTCCAAGAAATGTTGCAAATAAATTTAAAAGGCGGCAAGCATGAGATCAGCTTTCAAGCTTTTGTTGTATGATATTTATATTTATATATTTATATACGTATTTATATATATTTTTTATATTTTTTTTTTATATTTTTTTATATTTTTTTTTATATATTTTTTTTCTTTACTTTTTTTTTTTTGGCTATAAATAAGCAGAAGAATTTTGCAAGAATTTTGCCCAAAAAAAAAAAAACTTGAAATCCATCAAGTTTCTGTTGCTGTTGCAAGCTTCGACTTTAAAGTGTTTGCACTGCATTTTTGCACAGTGTAGAGCAAATAATGTTTGCCGTCACAAAAAAAAAGTTGCGCATCATGCTGCGGGCTGCAACATTCTGCGCATGTGCAACCAATTATTAATTGCATATGAATTATGCGGCGTTTGTTGTTGTTGCTGTTGCTGTTGTTGCTGTTGTTGCAGTTGCATTCCAGCGTCGCCTGAGCTGAGTCAGCATTTTGTGCATTTTGCCATTGTGGCGGCGCTCACAACGACAAACTGGCGCCGACGTCGACAGAGGCGTCAACGGCGTGTGCCCTGCCACAAATGCATACAGTAACTAGTCTATGTTGCATGTGTCTGTATCTGTGTGTGTGTGTGTTGCATGTTGCACTTGTGTGGGTGGCTGTGCAGGCAAAGTAGAATCATATTTTTGTCGTTGTTGTTGTTGTTGCAACATTGTCTCGCCCCTTTTTTGCTGTTCTTGTTGTTGTTGCCTTTGCGCGCGTTTTGCTTATTAAATTACAAAACAAACGGCCCACACATAAATAAGCTTGCAACACGAAACGTTGCAACGCAGGAAGAATGAACAAGAAGAAGCAGACGAAGGCAGAGAGTGAGAGAGAGAAAGAGAATGCTAGGCTTATGCAGCATTATGCATTAGACGGAAATGTGCGCATCCTGCCACATGCCAAGGTAAAAAAGAGTCTCGGGAGTTGCAATGCTTGTTGCAAGGCTTTATGAAAAATTCCTAGCGCTGTTTTGCTGCGGCCGCACGGCGTCTATAATTAAGCGTGAAATGTTGCCTGGCGTTACGCTGCATTCCGTAGCCAAAGAAAAACCCTTTGGCAATCTTTAAAGACAACAACAACAGGGCAAACTTGCAACATGGCATAACACAAGCCTTGGCCAGCCTGTCCAGCCTGGCAACAAGACACAACTTGCAACACAAGTCACTCTTAGCGCTGTGCATATGCTCGATGCTTTGTGCGCATCATTCGCTGCTGTCGCTGTCGCTGTCGCTGCTGCTGCTGCTGATGCTGCTGTTGCTGCTGCTGCTGCTGCTGTTGCTGCTGTTGCTGCTGCTGCTGCTGCTGCTGCTGCTGCTGCTGCTGCATTCATATTAATTGCAAGTGTCCGCACTTACTTTGCAACATGCTGCAATTAGAATGTTGAACGAAACGCTTTGCCTCGCCCATATTATTTTTTGTTGTTGTTGCTGCTGCTGCTGTAGCCTCTCTTTTTCTTCTTCTTCTTATTTGTTGACGGAAGTCAATTCAAATTCAAGCCCTAAGGGCTGCCAGCATTCATAAGTTCAATGCACTGCAGCAAATGTTGTTAGCAGCAACAACAACAACAACAACAGCAACAGCAACAAAAATTGTGACTTGACTAAAATTGATTTCTCATGTTATTTTGTTGCATTTTTGGCCAACAGCTCGTAATATAAACAACAAGCTAAAAATGCAACAGGCAACAACAGACAAACAGGCAACAAAAAGCAAACAGAGACAGAGGCAAGAAGTAATTAAAATAAATTGGTAACAAATGCAGCGAGCCAAAGCATATTGCCAAAGTCGTTGCTTACTAACTGCAAAAGAATTGGCCAACAGTCTATTGCCAGCTAGCCAGCTAGTTGGCCAGTTGTCTTGTATTGACTTGGTTGACTAGTTGGTTCAATGGTGTTGGGCACATCTAACGCCTGATACTGATGCTGTTGATAGAATTTACACTCAAGGCTTGGCTTTGAATTTTACTACACGCTTCGAAAATATTTGCATATTTTTTTTTTTTGTATATTTACATTTAACATAATAAATAAAATATTATTGAAACTGGTTTTGAAAATGAATTTGAAAATTGGAAAAATTAAAATGAAATTAAATTTATTTTATAAAATTATTTAAATTTATTTGTACAACATTGCAAGAGTTTGCAATGCTGGTTCAAAAAGTGATTCAGCTTGAAAAAATATATAAAATAAAATAAAATATAATTTTTAATAAATATTTTTATATTTCTTTGAACCGGTTCAAATATTGCTGCAGCGTGAAAATGAATATAAAAAAATTTTTTTTTATCATATTATATTTTATATTTCAATTAATGGTTGGAAAATAATTTTTAATAAATAATTTTTTAATTTATTTGTAGTGCAATTAGCAATCTGAACCGGTTCAAATAGTGGTTCAGCATGAAAAATATAAAAATAAAATAAAACATAATTTTTAATAAATATTTTTATATTTCTTTGAAACGGTTCAAATATTGGTGCAGCGTGAAAATGAATATAAAAAAATTTTTTTTTTATCATATTATATTTTATATTTCAATTAATGTTTGGAATATAATTTTTAATAAATAATTGTTTAATTTATTTGTAGTGCAATTAGCAAATCTGAACCGGTTCAAATAGTGGTTCAGCATGAAAAATATACAAATAAATTAAATATAATTTTTTAATAAATATTTTTCTATTTATTTAAAGTACATTCAGCATTTTTGAACCGGTTCAAAAAAATGGTTCATCATTAAAAATATGAAATGAATTATATATAAATTTTATATTTTATTATATTTTATATTTCAATAAATTTCGAGTGCATTAAGCGTTTTTGAACCGGTTCAAATAGTGATGCAGCATAAATATAAATAAATATATAAAAAAGAATAAATAATTTATATTATATTTTATATTATATTTTATATTATATTTTGTATTATATTTAATATTATATTTTATATTATATTTTATATTATATTTTATATTATATTTTATATTTTATTTTATATTCTATTTTATTTTATATTTTATTTTATATTTTATTTTATATTTTATTTTATATTATATTTTATATTATATTTTTTATTATATTTAATATTATATTTTATATTATATTTTATATTATATTTTATATTTTATTTTATATTATATTTTATTTTATATTTTATTTTATATTTTATTTTATATTATATTTTATATTATATTTTTTATTATATTTAATATTATATTTTATATTTTATTTTATATTATATTTTATATTATATTTTATATTTTATTTTATATTTTATTTTATATTATATTTTATATTTTATTTTATATTATATTTTATATTTTATTTTATATTTTATTTTATATTATATTTTATATTTTATTTTATATTATATTTTATATTATATTTTATAATTTATTTTATATTATATTTTATATTATATTTTATATTTTATTTTATATTTTATATTATATTTTATATTATATTTTATATTTTATTTTTTATTATATTTTATATTTTATTTTATATTATATTTTCTATTATAATTAATTTCGACTACATTGCGTGATTTTGAACTGGTTCAGCAAGTGATTCAATGCCATAAATCTGCCAATTTGTACGTTAAATTTGCTGAAATTTCATATATAAAATCAATTGTAAAATAAAATTTTTTAGCTATAGTTTTTCGTGCAGTGTATAGCGCAGCAATTGTCGTCAGACACTGGCTCGTGCATTGGCTTGGTGCTTGGTGCTTGTCGCCTGTTTGCCATCAAATTAAAGCGCTAAATTGCAGTGCGCCTCTCTTCCTGTCTTTCATCACGCATTTGCCTAGACAATAAAAACAACAACATAAAGTTCTATGCGCATGTCTGTTTGTCTGTCTGTCTGTCGGCAATGTCTTCAATGTCCATGCTCATGTCCATGTTCAATGCAACGAACCGATCCGATACGAAACGTTGCCCTGCCTTGACTTCATTAACATATAGGCGGGCGGTCGCATCGCATTGGACTTGGACTTGCACTTGGACTTGGACTTGGACTTGGAGTTGCAGTTGCACTTGGAGTTGGACTTGCACTTGGTCTTGCACTTGGTCTTACACTTGGGCTATTTGGCGCTGTAAATTACTGATGGACAGCTGCCTCAGCCTCTGCCTCTGCCACAGTCACTGACTTGACTATTTGCCCATTGGCAGTGAAATTTTATGATGCCACATTTCCTTTTGGGCCAGCTGACTGCTGCTGCTGCACCTTTTATGTGCTGTGCAACAAATGCGCGAACATTGTGCTGCAGCCGCCTGTCTATCAATTAAAGATGCTGGCATACAAATGTGGCCATAATTTGATTGTTTTTCACCAACAACAAAAGTCGTTGCAGCTAGCAGCAGCAGCAGCAGCAGAAATCGTCAGTTTTGCTGACAGTCGCTGACCTGCTTTTTATGGCCCCGTTGCCGCCTCTGTTTATTTGCCCAAGCTCAGATTTTTTTCTTTTTTCCACTTGCCAATTATAGAGGCTGCTGCTGCTGCTGCTGCAGGCGGCAAGCATTGTCGAACAGCAGCAGCAGCAGCGGCAGCTGCAACGCTGGTGGTCTGACCAGACACTTGGACGTTTGCAATGGTTGATGTTGCTGTTGCTGATGCTGCTGCTGTTGCTGCTGTTGGTGATGATGATGCTGTTGGTGATGATGATGATGATGTTGATGATGGCCTCTAAAACGCGTTCTCTTTGCAACCCAACTTGGCATTATTTAAGTGATTCGCACTTCTCTTGCAGCTCTCTCTCTCTCTCTATCTTCTTCTACTCTTTGGCATATTTTTCTATGGAAAAAATTGCAGCAATGATGAAGCAGCAGCAGCAGCATTTGAACCACTTTTCAATATGTTCAATGTGCACAAAGTGCATTGACCAGCGCTATCAACAATTGATGCCTTGACAGTCTGTCTCTTACTCTCTCTCTCTCTCTCTCTCTCTCTCTCTCTGTCTCTCTCACGCTTCTATCTAGTATTTCTCATATGGCATATGGCACTTATGGCCAGTTATGGTCATTGAAATCAACTTCACATTCCACAATTTTTGCGGCCTTGCTAAATACGGTAACTGGCCAAGCAATATGCGCTGTGCTTTAACTAAACTAACTAACTAACTAACTGATCAGTTCTGTTAGTATATATACTAGAAATATTCCATAGAGAATTCTAAACTTTATTTAAGATAAATAAAAAAAAAAAAAAAAAAAAAACTATGCAATTTTTTTTTCTTACTAATTGAATTTTCTTTCTCTTTGCAGGTAATTGATGAACAATGTTTTGCGAGGGTTGCTTGTAAAGTTATAAGTATTAATATCTTGTTATCTTATTATCTGTCATTGAAATGTTAAATAAACAAAACAAAGATGCAGCAGCAGCAGCAGCAGTTTGGCCAAAAAGGAATACAAATCAACTTGGTAGTAAATTGGCTTGTTAACAAAGTTATCTTGTCTCTTGGCTCGTGTCAACAGGCCGTTGCCAATGCAAATTTATTCAAGTTAATGCTAGCGGCTTATTTATGAAGCTCATTAGCAGCTGCACAGAGACAAAGAGACAAAGAGAGAGAGAGAGAGATATATATTGATAGTGCTAGCGATATAGTCACAGCGTGTGTAGGAGGAGTAAGAGGTAAGCAAAGTGTCTGTGTGTGTGTGTGTTGTAGAACTGTCAGTGCCGTTAACTGCAATATCTACATCAGGCCAAGTCCAATGCGTATCTAGTGTCAATATTGTAGAATTCTCTTGCTGTCTCCTGTGCGTTTCACTGTCTCGCTGTGTGTCTTGCTCTTTCTCTGCCTGTCTGTCTCTGCTACTACTGTCTGTCTGTCTGTTTGTCTGTCTGTCATGCAGTTGCCTCGTGTATTGCACCTTTTAGACCTATGGCCTTCAAAATATGTTTTGCTGTATCTTGTCTCACAGACTCTCTGTCATGTCTCTGTCATGCTAAGACAGACAGACAGACAGTCTCACTGTCTGCGCTTTGCCATTGCGCTTGACTGGGTTAGTAGTACTTATTGTGTATAGAGTATATCAAGGTATATCAGTGTCAGTTGCACAGTTGCACAGCTGCCAACACCCACACACAGTTGCAGCAGCCGTTGGCTGGCATTGTGCAATCTTTGATCTACTTTTCTCTTAACTTTGTTTATAGTTGTTGCTGTTGTTGTTGAAGCCCTGGCAATCAATCAAATGCAAACGCAGCTCTAACATTGACAGACATTTCCTGCTCATTGTTGTATGTTTTGCCTCTCTCTCTTTCTCTCTCTCTCTCTGTCTTTGTTTTGGGGCTTTCGCTTTCCATCAGATGCGTAAATTGATTTTGTAAGCGAATCAGTTGCACTGCATGCTGCATGCTGCATCAAAAATCACAATTGTCCACAAAGATTAACAATCTCTTTACCTACCACTGTCTATGCCTATCTCTCTCTCTCTCTCACTCACACACTCTGTATGCGTAGGCGTAGCTTGTCTGAGGTCAAATACTGCAACTGCTTTCTCAAGCCAGAAAAGGTTTTTGTGTGCTTGTTTATCGGCTAATTAAACTTTTCGTTGCGCTTATATAATGCTAACAAAAAATACAAAAAAAAAAAACACATTTTGAATGTCTTTATCAATTTACAACTATCACCGGTGAATACCTATTGACCATATGCGGCACAATGCGGCTTGTTGCATGTGGCAATGTTTTATTTTGTTGTTTGCAAAATTTCACCCGAAAATGTCAGCCTTAAAAGCCCTTGAACTGCTGCACCATGGTCATGGCATGTCTGGCCATATTTGGTACCGCCAACAACAACAACAACAACAGCAGCAACAACAGTAACAACAACAATTGGCATTAGCATAAGGCCAAAGCTGCGCCATTTGGCCAAAAATTGCCTGCCAACGAAATTAGTTTCTGCATAAAATGTTGCAAAGCATTTTACATTTGCTTTTTGTATTTTTCTGTTTTCTGTTTTCGCATTTTGCATTTTTCTTATGTTGTTTTTGTTGTTGTTTCTTTTTCTTTTTTTTTTTTTGTAATTTTGTGTTTTTTTCTCTATTTTTAGCAATATTTTTCGCACTTTTATGCATTTTTCAACATGTTTGCAATTCATCAGGCGAACAGACGCAGCTGCTTGTTTTTTTTTTTTTTGCCTCTTCTTCTACATGTTGTTGTTGTTGTTATTGTTGCTGTTGCTATTATTATTGTTTATGGCTCAGGGGCAGAGTCTGTGCTTGGCATTTGTTGCTGTTGTTGCTGTTGCTGTTGTTGTTCCTGTTCAAATGCCAGAGTCACGCAGTTCAGTTCGTCATGTCAAAGTCAACGACGAACTTCGCATGGCAAATGGCAATGGCAAGTTCTTTGCATGCTCTGTAAAACAAAACACAACAAATGGTTGGGTATATGCGACTAGTCGAAGAGTAGCGAACGAAGATTTAAAGAAAGTAAAATGTGTTAAATATTAGACTAGTATTACGGCAGCTGTAAGCAATGCAATGAAGATTAAAATCAAATATATAAAATAAATATTATTTTCACACAGTATTTATACAATTAAAGAAACTAAAATTTATTAATACTAGACAAATAATACTGCAGCTTTAAGTATTCCAATTATGACTAAAATATAATATAAAATAAAATATAAAATAAATATTATATTTATACAATTATCAATAAAATTATTTAAAATTTCATTATAAATTATATAAAAATTTTTTAAAATTTATTTAACTGTTAATAATACTACAATTTAATAGTATTTAAATAATACTGAGTTCTTGAAAAATTTTTTTCAAAAATACTTTACAATTTCTAGTAATTTCAATGATATTTTCATATAATTTTAAACTTTTTCATTTTTAGCTAAAAAAAATTTCTTTGACATTTTAATTCAATTTTACAAAAAATTTGCAACGTTTTTTAAAAGTATTTTAACTGTCAAATTATAATTAATTTGAAATTACATTATAAATTATATAAAAATTTTTAAAATTTATTTAACTGCTAATAATACTACAAGTTAATAGTATTTAAATAATACTGAGTTCTTGAAAAAAAATTTTCAAAAATACTTTATAACTTCTAATAATTTCAATAATAATACTTTAAATTTTTTAATTTTTAACTGAAATTTTTTTTTGACATTTTAATTCAATTTTGCAAAAATGTTCAAATATTTTTTTAAGGGTTTTAAATGGCAAATTATAATTAATTGTTAAAGCACAAACTTTAATAGCGCCTACTGCCATACTACAGCGTATCTCATAGTTCATCAGCTTTGTTTTTTTTTATTGTTCTTTCGTATGCAGCCGACGACACTCGAGACTCCTTCGGGCTGAAGTGCAAAGTGCAAAGCCGACGGCAACAATATTCAGCTGCTGCTGCTGCTGCTGTCGTTGCTGCTGCTGCTTTTACTGTCGCTGCTGCTGTCGTTTTGCTGTTGCTTCTGCCGCTGCTGTTGCAAGTGTCGCATGCGCCTCTCAAGTGGCCTCCTCGACGCTGTTGTTGCCAGTTGGAGTTGGAGTTGGAGTTGAAGTTGAAGTTTCTGTTGAAGTTGTTGCTGTTGCTGTTGTTGTTGTTGTTGTTGCTCTTGTGATAGTGATGGTGATGGTGTTGGTGCAGAAGGCAAAGTAATAGAATGCTTGGTTAATTTAGAAGCAGCTGCCTGGAGCTGCCTGGCCTGGACTGGCCTGGCATAGCATAGCATGGCATGGCATGGCATGGCAATGTTTTTATGAGATTTTAGCACTTTTGGCCGTGTGGCAGGCGTATTGCAGGCAAAATGAAACGCCTGGAAGGCTTAATGGATTTCTGGCTATGGAATTTAGCACGTAGCACGTTTACACATTGCTCTTCTCCTCTCTCTCTCTCTTTGCTCTTTTCTATAGGGACCGGGGGAATGGTGGAAAACTAATATGCCACAGTAACAGGAAAGGAATAGTGCATCGTTTGGCGGCTGCTTCGGCTGCGTGACATTTATGGCTTCGTCTGGTTGCCACAAAACGCAAAGCATTTCGTTCATGCACATACATGTGTTCCCACTTCTCTCTCACTCTCTCTCGCTCTTGCTCTCATGCAATCACTTAGTATATGCACCAAGTGCAAGTCATAGTTACATTGAGTCCAGCTTGTCCAGTTTTGTCTATATGTCGATTTCACGTGCAAATATAAACAAGATTTATAACATTTTTCTTCAACTTCTTGTGGCAAATGGGGGACATTTTCCTAGATTTTTTTTTTTGTTGCCTTTTGTTTTTGCTCTTAAAAGGATTTCACTTTTTCACTGGAATTTGTTTCAGCAAACATTTCAACAAAAAGGCCAAAAGCAAAAGTTTTTACCTATAACAACTACAAGAACAACAACCTTAACAACAACAACAAGTCTGTAGAGTCTCTATGTCAAGGCATTTTACCAAGTATCTTTTTTTCTTGTCTTCTCTTCTCTTTATTCTTCTCTGATCTTTCACACTCACAAGAGTCTAAAAATAGCTAAACAACTAAAATTATGAATACCATGGACATATTATGGCGCTGAGGGAGAGATGATCTTAAGAATTTTCTGCCCTGCTGCTTTTGCAGTCGTCTGTCTGCTAAAGTAGTATTTTTTTTTCTTTTTTTTTATTCTGCCATAATTATAGCAAAGGCACTATCGTAATTCCAGTAGATTCTATTCAAAAGATCATTTCAACTCATGAAAATGACATGAAAAATTTAATTGCAATTTTTGCTTTTTATAGTTTTTATTATTTCCGTTAAGCAAAATGTAAATAATTAAATGGAAATTAAATGCAGCTCTCTAAATTTATGTTATTAAAGTGTTTAAAATACATTTTTACATTTTATAGAATTGTAAATATACTTTAAGTATTAATTAAAAAAGTTTTTAAAAATTATTTATATAATTGCAAATATATTTTAATTTGATTTTTCAATTATTTTAAATAGTTTTTCAATTTTTTTTTAATTAGTTCAAATTTAACTAAATTTTTCACATGTAATTTATTAATATTTAATTATAATTTTAAAATTTTGAAAAGTATTTATTAAATTGCAAATATATTTTTATTTGATTTTCAATTCTTTTAAATAGTTTTTCTTTTTTTTTTTAATTATTTTAAAATTAACTAAATTTTTCTGATTTAATTTTTTTTTATTATTTAATTTCAATTTTAAAATTTTGAAAATTATTTATTAAATTGCAAATACATTTTTTCAATTCTTATTACTATATTTTCTTTTTTTAAATTAATTAAAAATTTACAAAATTTTTTTTTAATATTTAATTTCAATTTACAAATTTTGAAAATTATTTATAGAATTTCAAATATATATTTATTTGATTTTTCAATTATTTTAAATAGTTTTTCAATTTATTTTTTTTAAATTAGTTTAAAATTGACTAAATTTTTCACATTTAATTTTTTTAATATTGAATTTCAATTTAAATTTTTTTTAAATCTTTTACACAATTTAAAATATAATATAAATATATATTTGATTTTTCAATTATTTTAAATATTTTTTTTTAAATAATTCAAATTATTTCTATTTTATTATCAATCATTCTAATTCTTTAAATATTTTTGATTAATATAAAATAAAATGTATTTAAAAATATTTTTTTAATATTGAAAAAATTAATTTTAAAATATTATTATAATATTTATATTTTAAAGTATTATTTTAAATTTTCAGTTTTTATTTAAAAAATATTTTAAAATATTATTTTAAAAATATTTAAAATATTAGCTTTAAATGCAGTTAAAATTAATTGAATATAGATATGAAAAATTTCCTGTTTTGTTGCATTGTAGCAGAGAAATTTGACTTGTGACTTAACTTCCGTTTTCCGTTTTGTTTGAGGTGTTGCCTGCATCCGCTATGCATCAAAATAAAAAAAAAATAAAAATAAAAATAAATTATGTTATATATAGTAAAAAAAAAAACAGAGAGAAAAAGTACAAGTTGACTTTAACACATGTTGAAGAAGCACATGTTGTTTCTCTTGTTGTTGTTGCTGTAGTTGTAGTTGTTGCTGTTGTTGTTGTTGTAGTTGTTGCTGTTGTTGTATTGGTTATATCGCTTGTTGTAATTGTAGTTCTTTGTGCTCAATGGCGCATGAATGTTTGTTGTTATACTTAATTTTTGCTTCCGTTTCGTAATAAATGCAACGCCGCCCCATATTATGCACGCCCCATTGGATATCAGCATAAACATGTCTATAGCTTACATATGTCTACCGACCTATAACTATAACGAACTTCTACTTAAAGCTTAAGTTTATATGATATTTTTCTTTATTTTTCAAGTCTGCAGGTGGCGGCCATAAAATATAAGTTAATTTTATTTTTTTTTTAACATTTTATTATCGACATTCAATTTATAAACAATAAAAAAAACTTGTGCGTCTTATCAATAACTGTGAGTGTATGTGTGTGTGTGAGTTTTGCGACACATTGAATAATTTTTATGGCAATTGCAAAATGCGTGCCGAAAAGGCCAAGTTGAAAGCGTTGATTGAGCTTAACACACGTTTACACTGATAACTGCGTAATGGCAATGCGTTTTTAATGACCCCAACAACAACAATAATAACAACAACAACAATAGCAGTAACAAATGTTGCTGTTACGGCTTGTTACTGCTGCTGCTGCTGTTGCTGCTGCTGTTGTTGTTGGCCATTTCCCTAAACATGGCCAAGACGGCGCCAAAAATGCGACAGACAAAATGAAATGCCGATTAAAATATCAATTGGTTAAGCGTCTACCTCTCTCTCTCTCTCTCTCACTCTCTCTGGCTCTTACATACACACTCAATATGTCTGTTGTTGGCCAGACGACGCCAGCGTTGAAAATCGCCTAAGCGCATTAATATAATGCTATCAACAGCTGAGGCAAGAGATTGGCCAAGGTGCGTGCCAGTCGCTTGTTGCAATGTCAACATAATGTCTTAGGTGGGGCAGCCAACATTGAGACACAGAGAGCGACACAGAGTGAGAATGTCTGCGTAGCGAGGGAGACAACGACGACGACGACGACAAACATGGGAAGCTAGTAGCAATCGATTTAGTTGTCGTCGTTTTGCTGCACATCGATAACGATCACAGTAAAATGCAAAAGACTTTCCCTAGTCTCGGCCCGAACGTAACGCATAATTCAATGTCACAACTTGCAACATATGCCACAACGATATGGCAGTGAGAGAGAGAGAGAGAGAGAGAGAGACAGAGAGAGACTTATAAATCAGCACATTACGCTTACAGCTTGTCAACACCTTCAGTTGACCTTTTGCTGGCTATTTTTAGACATTTTTTTATTTTTTTATTTTTTTTGTTAACCAAAATTACATCGCATAATCTTTGGGCCAAGCATCTGCAACATCTTTCGTCTTTCGTCTTAATCTCTGCAACTCAAGTCTCAAGTTTTGCAACTAAATCTGCAGTCCAGTCAATGCTGCAAAAAAAAAAAATTTCCACTATTTGCCGCAGTGGCAGCTCAATCTGCGTCTCTGAATCTCAGACATTGCGTCTGTGGCGCATTATGAAATTGTGTCAGCTGTGCCATAAATTCTGCACTTTAAACGGGCCAGGACAGCATAGCATAGGACTGGACAGAGAGACAGACAGACAGGCAGACAGACAGACAAACAGATAGCATCAGTGGCTCTTGACACCTGAAGCTGCCACACGACGCAGACATGGACACGGATACCGACACCGCATGCGACAATGCGACACCAAAAGAACTGACAAAGGGCCGCAGCGTGCCACAAAAATGTTGCTAAAAGAGAGGCGTGGGCGGTGGCGAGGTCGCTCTTACTGCTGCTGGCAGTTACAGCTATTTGTGTGACAGTCGTGTTTAAGTCCATGAAATGAAAACCAAAAGCTGCCAAAGCCAAAAGTCTCAATGTGTTCACTCTCTTAACTTGGCCCAGAGCCTACTCCAATTGCAAAATTGCGAAATGCGTTTCATTGTTTTCTGCTGTTTCTGCTGCCTCTCTGTGTGTGTGACAAAGCGACAAAAGTAACAAAAGCGACATGCAAATTTGTTGCATATACTTTGAGTTGCTGGTTTTCTTTTTTTTTTTTTTTACCCTTATTATTTTTTTTTTTTAGCTAGTTTTATTGCTGTCAGATTTTAGTTGGCTGATTGCCAGTGGGGACTTAGCTAAAGCTTAGTCCCTCGAATCGCCCATAAAAAATGTCAACTGAAATTATGCCATAAATTGATTAAAGAAATCACCATAAGCCGCAAAAGATATGTGCTACAACAATTTGTAGCAGCTGCTGTTGCTGGCTGCTGTTACTGCTGCTGCTGTTATTGCTGTTGCTGCTGTGTATTAGCTACCGATCAGTATATATAACATTTAAGCCTGGTTTATCAAGGCAGCGCTCGAATTACTGCAAGAAAATTATTTTCAAAAATTTCTATATAAAAATTTATAGCATATTTATAGCACAACTAAGTTATAGAAATGCTTATAAAAAAATTTAATAATTTTCTCTGTCTTTTTTTTTAATATTAAAATTAATTATCATCATCAGAAATGTTTGTTGCATATTATCAATTTTTTTTTTTTATTAGTCAATTTTTGTTAATTAAACGCATGACAATGATAAAAAAAAAAAAAAACAACTTTAAAATCTTATGATCATTTCCTATAACCAGTTAACTGTTTTTATTACTCTTATACCTGTCGCTCTGCATCTCACAACCCACGGCCGGCAATTAAGCTAAACTGCATAAGTTGAAGACTCTAAGAAAGCAAAAAAAAAAAAAAATTTGCAAACTGCATTTTGCGCTTCTTGGTTTAAGGCAAAGTAGGTCAAAGATGCGAAGCTAACAGAGCAACAGTGGCGTTATCAGACGCGTCAGTTGGCATAAAATAAACAGGCGAAAACTGAAAAATATATATAGCTGCATAAGAGATATATATGCTTGATCAGTCGGTTGTCTTTAGGCGATTTTGCAACAGTTCAACGTTAGACAGCGTTAGGCTCGAGAGATGCAAGTATGATAGCTGTAGGCAACTGTAAAATATATATAAATATATAATATATATGTATATAAGATATATATGCTTGATCCATCGGCGATTTTTAGGCGATATATCTATATATATATATATGATCCGTCGGCGATCTTTAGGCGATTGTGCTACAGTTCAGCGTTAGGCTCGAGAGATGCAAGTAACCTGTGAAGTGTAGATAACTATATAATATATATATAAGATATATATGCTTGATTCATCGGCAATCTTTAGGCGATTGTGCAACAGTTCAACGTTAGGCTCGAGAGATGCAAGTATGATAGCTGTAGGCAACTGTGAAATATATATAACTATATAATATATATATATATATATATAAGATATAAGATATATATTCTTGATCCATCGGCAATCTTTAGGCGATTGTGCAACAGTTTAACTTTAGCCAGCGTTAGGTTCGAGAGATGCAAGTAAATAGTTAACTGTAAAGTGTAGACAACTATGTAATATATATATAAGATATATATGCTTGATCCGTCGGCGATCTTTCGTCAACTGCAGAGTCGAGCAGCTTGATAAGTCGAGTTATCGCACATCGATTGATGCTGGTTAATCAGTTGCATCTGTTGCCAAGAAGCTCACCCGTGTGGTTGGCGGGTCTTAGAATATCACCACAGAGAATCTCTGCTTGTCGTATGAGGCGACTGAGTGAGATATATGGGCTGTCAGTCCCACGCTAATGGAGCGAAAACTGGCATCACCCGTGTGTCCGGCGGGTCTTAGAATTCCGGCACAGTTCGAACCGCTTGTCGTACGAGGCGACTAAAGGTACATGGGCTACCCTATGTCCGAGCTTGTCGGAGCTGAAGGGGAGGGGATACCGATCCCTTATATTCGGTGCCACGGGTTGAGAGTATGCTCCAAGGCCTCTCATTGAGGTCGGCCCCCTAGTGGGAGTATCGTGGTGGCTGTGGATTCCCCCACCAAGAGGGAATGCACACCCGATAGTGTGACATATCAAATTAAACTCACTGTACCGTACCGTATGTGTACAAGGGTACCATGGTTGTAATCCCTCGGTGGAACATGCCTTGTAAAATAAACAGGAGAGATCCGATTGGATGTTGCCAAGAAGCTGTACAGCAATATATGCCTGAACCATCAAGACTTTATGACTAATTGTAGTCATACCCGCTAAAGCGAGTATTTACCGGGTATTTTCTAGTCAAATGCATAGCTTCTTTAAACTTCTTTATTTATTTTGTTTTTTAGTTTTCTGCCCACGCATGATGGAAAATTAAATGTACAAATCATGTTTACCACTTGTCGACAGACAAACTGACAGACAGACAGACGACTGAAAGACTGAAAGACAAGTTGAGACTGAGAGTTCCATCAGTCTATCAAGTTAGTTAGTCAGTCTATCAGACTTGTCATTTTGTCAGTCAGTCGCAGCAGTTGCCAGCAGTGTAGGCGTGGCGCAAAGAGCGAGAGAGAGAGAGAGAGAGAAAGGCAAAAACTAATTGTTGCTCGTTGCCAACAAAATGTACAAAACGTTGAAGAGGAAGAAGAAACATTTTTGTTTTTGCCGGCATTACATTGACACCATTTGCAATTAGAAGAGGCAGAAGAAGCAAAAGCAGAGGATGAAGCAGAAATGAAGACGAAGACGTTGAAGAAGAAGAAGTAGAAAAGTGGCCACCGTTGGCTACTGTTGAATGCGTTACATGGCAATGCCTGGGCAAGTTTTGTAGTAGTTGCTATTGCCGGTCTATGTTAATGTTCTTAGAATCTTAATAGCTAAAAAAATAAAGAGAAGAGTGAAAAGAGAAGAGAGAAAAAACAAAACCAGTTGCAACAGTTGGCAATTGGACGGTAGCCGGTGCCTTTCAGTGTTCACTGTCTTAAAGTTAATTGCCTGATTTGCTGTAGGAGCTGCGGCACAGTTTACTAGATGCAGCAGCACCAGCAGCAGCAGCAGCAGCAGCAGCAACAGTGGGCAGATCTGCTAAAATGTGCTAAAAGATTATGCTTTTGGGATTAGACACGCATGTAACTCTTAAAGTTTTTGCTGTGCGACAGTGAATAAAACTTGAAACTTTGTCTTAAGGAAATAGATGATACTAATAAAATTATATATTGATTAGATAAGATTAAAGAGAGAGACATGAGAGAGAGGGGACAGAGAGAGACAGAGAGACAAGAGAGACAGAGAGAGAGAGAGACAGAGAGAAAGAAAAGAGACTTGTTTAACTAAGTATTGATAAAGACTTTTAGCCAGCATATTGATATGACAGCAGACTTGAAAAGTCACTTACACTTTGTAAGGCAAAGAGTTTATCTATAAAAAAAATATATATATATATATATACAGCTGTGAAAAAAATAATAGCACCACCAGCACCAACAATGTTCAAATAGTCACTGTATTGTTATTTTTAACTTTACGTACGTCCTAGATCCTTTTAAACCAAACAGGTTTGCAAACGTCATGCACTTCGCAATATGCCTCGCATTTAAAAGTGGTACCTTTCTTGGGCTGCAGACTTTAAGGATATGTTGCCTCAGATATCTGCGAACTGTTTGATCCTTTGTATTTATTTCAAGGTCTTTTTTAAGCTCAGTAGCAGGCTTGAAAGGATCCTTCTTGCTCTCACGAATCAGCCTATTGATTTGAAGAAGTGCCAGAGATCGTTTTCTTCCACGTGTTTCGGGTTTTTTTTTGTGGTTAATGGCGTTTGTGATCATTTTATTGGAACACCCGACCAATTTTCCAACTTCTCTAAAAGTTTTGCCTTCTAATATCAATTTTTGGATGATAATACGCTTTTCTGCTGTGCAGTGCTTTCCACGTCCCATTTTAGAGCTTATATATGAATTGTTTTGACCGAAACTATAATATCAAGGTTAAATCTGATAATCACGTGCTTGCTGACTGAACAATGTGGCAGGATTTGAAGGATATCATAAAGAAACTAAAAGTGGTGCTATTATTTTTTTCGCGTCATTTACGACCTTTTTTGTTCAAATATTAAAAAAAAATATATTAACAGCAATTTAAAAAACAATTAGGCTATTTTTATTTAGTGTAGATACTACTACAAAAAAAATTTAAAATTTAAAAAATGTTAACAATAAACATTTTTTTTTTTATCAAGAAGGAAATGTGTGGTAGTGGTGCTATTATTTTTTTCGCAACTGTATATAAATGATCCTCAAGTCGTTGTCAAAGTTTCGTAAGTTCTTGAAGCTTATATGCTAAAAAAATTATAATTATAATATAATTTCAGTTTTATATGTTTCTCACTTTTATAGCGTCTAACGATCGTGCAGTTCATGCTGATAGTTCAAGCATATCAAATAATCTCTCTGCCTCTGCCTCTCTCTCTCTCTCTCTAGCTCGTTTTTTGATATTTACTATAATTTTCTTGCGTAAAATGAAATATGTTAAAGCTGTTGAGTTGATGTATTGAGTTGTTTAGCCGCAGGACGTGCAATAACAACAACAACAGCAACAACATCAGCAACAATAGCTGCAACAACAACAACAACAACATAGGCAAAAGAACGCAGCCATCAGTCAAGGTAACAAGTTGAAAGAGGTTTCAGTTCTAGCCTGCCGGCTGAATTTGAGTTTCAGTTTTGCTGCATAAATAAGTAGGTTGGCTACCAGTCTGTCTCTCTGTCTGTCTGTCTCTTTGTCTGTCTGTCTATCTCTCTCTGTTCAGCTGTCTCACTGTCCCTCTGTCGGCCTGACATGTGAATTGATATGCCAACGCAACGATATGCGAGTCACCAGCAACTGTTGCAACTGGCAATTGGCATAAGGCATAAGGCATAAGCCATAAGCCATAAGGCATAAGGCATGTGATATGTGGCTTAAGCATAAGAGCCACGTTTACTTGTGCATAACTTTGCTTTTGCTCATCGCATTCACACAAAATAGTTCAATTAATCAAATAAGAACTTAAACAACTGCGATTTTAATAACATTATTCATAAAACTTGACACTTGATATATAAATTATAGATCATGTCAGTCAGTCAGTCAGTCAGTCAATAATCAACAGTCAACAATCAACATTCTCACATTATTATATTATATATATATATACACATAGACTATATAGCATTCATGATTGATCTTGCATATAAAGCATCGTAAATTGCATTGAAGTGCAGCTTGATGATTGACAACTATTGTTACATGAATTGAAATTGAATTGAAAAAATTATAGGAAATTATAAATTAATTGTTTGAGTTTATTGAAGCTTCAAATAAATGCGTTGCGCAAGGTGCTAGAAGCTACAAAATAAGAAATATAAATAAAATCAAATAAGAAAAGATATAAAATAAAATAAAAGAAATAAAAAACTAATTAAATAAATAAAAAATTAAAATAAAAACAATTAAAAATAATACTAAATATTACAAATACAAATTATAAATAAAAAAAATAAATAAATGAAGTAAAAATAAATTAAAATTAATAATATTAAAATAAATTAAAATAAAAACAAAAATAAAATTATATGACAAATAAAAATTATTATAAATAAATAATAAAAAATAAATTTTTATTTTTAATATTATAAATAAATGAAATGAAAATAAAATAAAAATAAATTAAAATAAAAAAATAAATTAAAAAAAAAATTAAAATAAAATAAAAAAAAAAATTAAAAATAAAATAAAAAGAAATATAATAAAATAAAAATCAAATTAAAATAAATAAAATAAAAATAAATTCAAATAAAAAATGCATTAAAAATAAATAATACTATAAAATTACAAATAAAATTGAAACTCAAAAAATAAAAACAAAAATATCATTAGAGATAAATTAATATAAAAACACAAAATAGCATTAAAAATAAAAAAAAAATTAAAAATAAATTTAAATAAAATAAAATAAATAAAAAAAAAATTACAAATGCAAAAACAAAAATAGCCTTAAAAATAACATTAAAATATAAAATAAAATAAAAATACAATATAAGAAACATAAAATTGCATTAAAAATAAAATTAAATAAAAATTGAAATTAATAATATAAAATTGAAAACCAAAATTGCAATAAAAATAAATACAAATACAATCAAATTGCATTAAAAATAAAATAAAATAATAAAAATAAAATTCAATTAAAATTAAAACTAAAAAATAAAAACAAAAATAGCTTTAAATACAAAATAAAAATAATAACAAAAATAAAAAGAAATTTTCAATTCTATTAAGAGAAAGGAAACAATTTGAAAATGTTCTAGCTTTCAGCTTGCAGCAGTTCTATAAAATGTCTGTTAACTGTAAATATTAATCGCAGTCTCAATTTATTTTCAACTCTTTACAGGCAGCAGCACAGAGCTGGCACCTTCGCTCTTGGGTTTTTATGACACACTCACAAACAGTTTGGCTGTTGGTGGCGGTGGTGGTGGTGCGACAAGTAAAGCTGAGTTACATGCAACGGGAACAGCGACAGGCGGCGATTTAACGCCCAAGCGTAGCAATAGCAATTGCAGCAGCAGCAGCAATACAAGCAACGCAAGCAATACTAGCAACGCGAGCAACACTAGCAACGCCAGCAACAACAGCCATAACAGCAGCGACAATCGCACGGGCAGCTATACACTCGAAAGTGAGTCAAACTCCCACTTGGCGATTGTTGCCGGTCTGCGTGATGATATTGATGGCGTGCAGCTGAGTCGAGTGGTGCAACGACGTCAGGAGCTTGGCAGCAGTCAAAGTATTGCCTCAAGTGGCAGTGGCAATAATAGCAATAGTAGCAACAGCACCAGCAGCAGCAGCAGCAGCAATGCTATAACGCGACGTGGTAACAATATTCGCGTGTTGTCGCCCAATGTGCAACGCATCATTACACATGCCGATGCTGAGCCTGTCAATGCCATAGATATTGAAGCACTGCAACAGCAACAACAGTTGCTACAAACACAGCGTAGTCCAACACCAGGACATCGTTATGCCAAGGCCAATACAGTAATACCGCCAAAATTGAAATTATCACATTTGCCGCTATCAAAAATTACAGGAAAATTATCAACACAATCGGGCAGCGATTTAGTTGCAACATTTGATGCAAACAATGATTACAATAACAGTGGCACACTTAAATCAACACATCGTAAATCATCTATAAATCTTATAACACCGATTGATGAGGATAAAACGCCAACAAATAAAGCTGCACCTGGTACACCCTTTCATTTTGAGGGACAACCAAAATTTGGTAAATTAAAATTGCAACGTTACGATACACAGCAAAGTATTAAATTAATTGAAATGGAGAAATTGGCAGTGACAAGCTCACAGTTGGCTATAGCACCACCAGTAACACCAACAGACATTGCAACCGTTCAACCAATGCCGCCACGTCACAAAGAATTTGTTGTTGCCAGTGAACCATTAAGTCCTGAACCATATGTGGTCGATGCTATCAATTTTGATTTAGTTACACAACATATTGATAAATTGACATTAAGTGATCTGGATTTGGGTGAATCGGAGATAAATGAAACATTAATTGAAGCTATTAATAAACCATTGATTGGTAAACCTTTAGTACGCAGTGTTAGTGCACCACGTGCCACTAGCATTAATTCCAATTCCAATACAAATTCAATGTCACCAATGCAAACATATGCACGCACTAAGCTTAAAAGTCCAAATGGCAAGGCTAATACATTGGGTGGTGGTATGCCGCTACGTTTACCAACAGCTGAACAATTAGCTGAACTAGAAGAAGCTAATAAATTATCAGCAGAAAGTTTAGATACATTGACAGATATTAAACCGAAATTTGCAGCACGTTTAAGTGAATTGGCACGTTTAAATAATCGTCCATTATCATCATCCTCAATATGCTCAACATCATCAAGTTCAAGTTCTGGTTCGGATCAATTGCTTAATGGTAAATTGACAGCAACATCATATTTGGCAAGTGTTGAAAGTTTGGCTGAGAGTGAGAATGAATTGGGCGATCATCGTGATCATCATCATCATCATCAGTCGCATATTGCTTCGATGAGTGTTTTGGAACGCGCTTGTCAGGAAATTTTAGACTCGGAGCGTAGTTTCGTTGAGGATCTTGGTCAGGTTATCAAAGGGTAAGTTTAATAATTTTATAAAATTTTATTAAATTTTTTTTATTGTTTCATTGTTTTTTTTTTGTGTTTTTCTAGCTATCTGCTGGACTGGGAGGAACGAGCATTTTTACCAAGCGACGAATTGCAAATACTCTTTGCGAATATAAAAGAGATTTATGAATTCAATTCTATGCTATTGCAGCAATTAATCAATTCTGGCAGGGAACCGGGAAAAATAGCTAAATGTTTTATTCATTTACATGAACATTTTAATGTGTATACAACCTATTGGTAAGCACTGTATATATAGAAAACTTTCTACAAATTCTATGCCATGGCGTGTTTTGCCACAAAATCTTAGATTGGCCAAGAACGGTTAACGGACTGACCAAAAATTGATCTCGATTGCAGTATTTTTTCTATTTTTTTTTTGACCAACACGAACACGAACATTGAAAGACTCTAGGTCTTTGTTACCTTGTAACTATAGTATCTATCTTTTGGTAGTCTAGGCACGCTATGCTCTATGTGTTCCATGTGCCATTTAAACGCCATGACATTTGGCCATGCTTTTCGTAGTGCCTTCTCCTTCAACGTCATTGTTGCTGTTACTGTTGCTGTTTGCTGTCACTGTCAATTTGAAGCACTGATGTTCGCAGTTTGATTTGTCGCCCCAAGTGACAGTCGAGCATATATCATGATGACAGTACTGTGCAGAAGAGAGTCCAATGCATGAAAGTTTAGGTCCACCTACGTTTTCTAGTTTTGTAATTCAAATTTTTTTTTTCT
>JBAMBR010002305.1:0-17815 GCA_037044475.1 Zaprionus obscuricornis | reverse complement strand
AAGCCATTAAACAAATACATGAATATTATATATATATATATATATATATATATATATATTAATTATTATAAGTTAATCTATAAATTGAATAATCAGTATAAATAGATATTTAAAGCTAATTTTAAATAGGGATGGTACAAGAGGTGGGAAAGTACGAAATTTACTAATTCTCCCATTACATTCACACAGTCACACTTGAAATCAATTCCTAAGCTCAATCAGGATTAACAAATCGTCACGGTTTGGACAAGGCAGAAATTTATTTGTTTACATACATATTGTATATATTCAGAATTAGTGATGAAGACTAAATATTGATTAGATATTAGACTTTGAAATTTCCGCACTATGTCCCCCCCCCCCTCGCATACACAAGCTTATTTTTCAATACATAATTGATTGTTCAATAACTTTTCCGTTCCCTAATCAATCGATACTATTTTAAGACTATTGATGCTTATTGATCCCCTTCAAAATTGGAGCTAAGTTATTAGAAGATTCAAACGATTTTAGACTTATTATGAGCGAAACGAGCGTGGTAGTCAAGATTTCAAATAAACTTGGTCTGCACAAAATAAATATTTCCCACTATTAAAGAAAGCTACATTCGTGTGCACTCGACAGCAAAATACCCAGCATCCTTGAATAAAATATAACTGTTCTTTTGTTATATACAGTCCACTTCAGTGCAATCGATATCGAATATCCAAAATTATTTTGCCGCCAATACGCAAAATATACTTGGCACGGCAGTCATAAAGTCATACCATTTGGGTGCCACATAAGCCGTGCCTAAATCGATTCAAGCTCCGAACCCACTTTCATTTCGGAACGATTATTTAATATGATAAAGTTGCCTTTCTGGCTCAAGTATAGGGTATTAATCAATTCAATGCAGCACAAGTCCAGAAGCTATGTCATTTCCACATCACTTCGAATGGGAAAATACCTAAATTTATTCGTCATCCCGGACTCATACTTCAATCTTACTACGCAGGTCCTCAAGTGGCAATTTTTCCGAAAACGTATCATAACATTTTGGTTGATCACATTCGTTTCAGCTCATTCTATTCCAGACACCAGTTGGGGAACTAGGGAATTTTCAACGGAGAACCGTCACATTTGGTCTAAACTACGCACCGCTTTTGGCACTTTGGTAATATCCTCTCGCAAATCCAATGCAATCAGACTGCATGTATGTGGACGGCTTACTGGCCGGAACACATACAAATGATAGCGCTATCACGGCTATTACTGAGTTATCAACAGTCTTGGATAGTGCTGGTTTCCTCTTGCGAAAATTGGCATCCAACAATAGGTACATATTGAGAAACATTCCGAAGGAACCTTGGGTACAATTTAAAACCGAAATCAATAATTAAATCCATAACAACCACCGCACAGCTAAGAGTATCTCCGGTTAAGTCGTTGTCAATTCCGCGCCTAGAGTCTTATGGTTCACTCCTTTTGGCTGAGCTGTTGTTAACCCTCTTTCTCAAACTTCCATCTGATCATTTCTAACAGATCCCAGTTTCAAGCTATTTACGAAACTTGAATACATTTCTAGATGGAAAAGGAATTATGCGAGCTTGCGGGCGAGTAAGAAATTCCCACTCATTACATTCTGATGAGGGCTGATCCAGTCATCATGTCGTACTCTTCCACCTTCGCTATCCTTGTACAGGGAGAAGTAATTGATGATGCGTCTTATACGTTCTAAATTCTGGACTCTACATTTTAAGGTCTTTGCCAAGTTCAGCATCAATTCCTGTAAGGTCAGTTTAATTTATAGGAAATTATTGCAAACTCAACTAATGGGGGATTTGCTGACAGAATGTCCTTATCTGATTACCATGGGATACTTGTGCGTTTTTGTGTGTTTCTGCACAAAGGCAATCTATTTGGAAGTGATTTCTAACCTCACCACCATAGTTTCTAAATTTAACCATCAGTGGCTATCTTAGCACTACAATCCACTCAGTGCCCCACACATGGCCGGCTTATGGAAAGCTGGTATTAAGAGCTTGAAAGTCCTTTTTATAAATTGGCATCCACAAGTAAATATACGTTTGAAGAATTTTCCATTCATCTCACAAAAATTGAGGCGTGCCTTAATCTCTCTTATGTTAGAGGATCATTCCAATTTACTATTTACTGGTCTTAAATCCAGGCCACTTTAGTCAGTCTCTGTATCCGAGCCAAAAAACAAACTATGCAACTACCTGAATCGTTGACTGCGACTTAAGGCTATTCACCAACAATTCTGTTTTTATTGGAAGGATGAATACCATAAGGAACTTTCCAAGCGAACTAAATGACATTCGCCAATTCCGAACCTGCAAATTGGAGATATGGTCATCGTTAAGGAGGATAATCTTTCCTAGTCGTGTTAGACAATGACGACAAAGTTCGAGTCGTTGATGTACTTACCACCCATAGCATAATCCGCCAATAAAAAGGTTGATTCTGCTTCCAATCGAGGACAACATTATTAACAAAGATTTTTCAGCTATAGAATAGTCTCAGTCATCACACGCTGCTTTATTTAAAGGAGTCCCATAGGCGACGCCAGATACTACCAGGAACCAGATTGCTAAAAGCAGCAAAGTCCCTGCAAAATATAATTACGACCACTATGTCGTGGTTTGAAAAGTGGGACATTGAGGTTAAGAAAAAACACACCAAGTCAAAAAAAAAACACCAGAAAATCACCCAATTAAAATAAAAGAGAAAATTATAAAGATAACTACAAACGTAAAATACTTGGGACTCAACATTGACTCAAAACTAACATGGAAAAACATATAATTAACAAACGAAATGAAAAACAAATTCCGACAACTCTATTGGCTAATGGGAAGGCAATCAGTCACAAATTCAGATAGATACACATCAAACGACCATATTCACAGAGAGTAACACATTGCAACGATATTGGAGACAATAAAACTTAAAAGCACTACACACACCCAAAGACTACATCTACACCAAAATACGATTTTGAGAGATATAATGGTGACAGAAACTCTACCAAGAAGTCTAAAGCGGAAGACACCCACAGCACTAGCACAATTAAATATTTAATAACATTAAAAAAAAAATGTTATACAACAACAGCCAACTCGAAAGCAAATGTTTATCACTGCTGTAATCAATAGTGGTGGAGTATCTTATGCCTCAAGAACAAGGAATGGGAATGAACCTGCTCAGCGTCAACTAAATGATCTTCAAGCGCAGCCACAATTATATAAATCAAAAGGAAAATTCCATACAAAAACAACAACATGCATCTGATGTCCAGTTAATATAGGAGGAGCAGCAACAGCAGTTTATGAAATGGCAACAACAACAACAACAGCAGATTTTCCTTTTGTGGCTACTGCAGCAGAAACAGGAGCAAGCAGAGCAACGTAAGCAAGGCAGCGTCAGCCTGGAAAGATTGCAATAAATGGAGCTTGAAATGGAGCAGCAGCAACAGCAGTTTATGAAATGGCAACAACAACAACAACAGCAGATTTTCCTTTTGTGGCTACTGCAGCAGAAACAGGAGCAAGCACAGCAATGTAAGCAAGGCAGCGGCAGCCTGGAAAGATTAGAATAAATGGTGCTTGACAACACGATTTGTCAATGGACTTGAAGTAAATCTAGCTCCCAGTTCCACTTTAACGTTCCAGAATCACAATGAATCCACTAAAGATTGCTGGAAATGCCAAAGAGGTTCAACTCTTCGAGCATAGCAGTAACGTTGGCATCATTCTGTTATCTGAAATTAGACTCAACCGAGGACAAACAGTAAACATTTTTGGATATGCTTTCTATCATGCCGACAAACCACCGATCGACAATAAGAACGGCACTGGCGCAGCTGCTTTAGTAAGAAGGGCTCTTCGCCACTTTACTCGCGAAGCCGTCGCTGCCTGCGGTGCCACAGTTATTGCTACCGTATTACCCACAAGGTACCCATATGCACCCATATACGCCTACTTGTATTGACTTCGCTTTATATCATGGGATACCTGTTTTGTTGATAAATATAAAATGGAGTTGGGGCCTTGATTTACATCATCTAGCCCTTGTCGCCACCGTTAACACACACAGTATTAGTGCCACTACTCCACCTCGACCCATTACAAAAGTCACTAATTTGCAAATGCAGACAGCATCTGACAGGCTCATTGAAATTAAATCGAGTGCCGGAATCTGGAGATCACATAGAAGAGGCAGTTGACATGCTGACAGACTCCATACACAAGGCTGCTGTTGCTTCGATTCCGCCACACCCTCAACAAGGTGCCTTTTTGCAGATAAACGACACCTCCGTAGATGTGCTATCCGTTCTCAAGACCCTTGGGACCGATTAATGTGGTATGGGACTGCACGACAGTTGAAAACTCTGTTAAGGCAGCTAAGGAGTGAATTCTTCGAGCAAATATTGGCATCATTAGGCTGCACTGAATTAGACTAACTACTCTCTCTCGAGCAGCACAAAAGCACTTAAAAGACAGGTTCCAGTTCAGTGTTCTAGTGGTGGCCATGCCAGAAGTGAAGATGAACAAGCTAATGCGTTTACTGTTCACTTAGAGGCTCGACTCACTCCGTTTGACTTTGCTTCAACGGAACAGGTCAGGATCACGCAACACCACCTACAGACAGCTCTGCTGATGTCACTCCCCGTTAAGCCAACTGAGAGACTTAGGAGATATATGTTGGGGTACCGCAAAGTAGTGTTTTAGGGTCTACTTTATATACACTTTACACACATGACACGCCCAGCGGATTGAAGATCTCAACTGATGATAATCAGAGTCTTCAATCGACACATATGCTGATGATACGGCGATTTTATCGCGGTACATCACTTAAGCTGGTGGTGCCCTGCAGAAACACTTAAACAGTTTTGAAGCTTGGGGAAAATAATGGAACATGGAACATCAACGCTGATGTCTCTTCGCCAGAGCCTTTGTTCTCCGATATTCATGCAGGGTAGTATTTGATAAAACAGCTATAGATAGTTGGGGTGCATTTCGATCGGTAAGCACGTATCTAGTATAGTAGCGACTCTTAAAAGTAGAATCAATAAATTAGGATGGCTCCTAGCCAGCAAAAAGCTTGCGTTGGACATTAAAATTAAATTATACAAGACCTGTTTAGCTCCCTCCTGGCGATACGGTTTGCAAATTGGCGGTATCCCTGCCAAAACCCACTTAAACAAAATTAGAATTTTACAAGCCGAAATACTTAGGTTAATCACTGTTGCACCATGGTATGTGAAAACATCTAATTTGGAATATGATATAGGCTTACCCTAAATTGGTAATACTCTTAAAAAAAAAAATGCAATTTACAAGGCGCGACTACCAAATCACATTAATCTACTTGCAAGAACACCTTTAAACCGCTACACCTTGAGATTGCAGCGGAATCATCCTACAGATTTTGCCACAAGATTTCTTTAGACTTTTTACACGATAGTTAGGTACACTTAGAGTAGTCTAAGTAGGATTTTTTTTTTTTTAACTTTGCTTTTATTTATTGAATCTTCTCTATTTTAGAGACTAACAATAAGTTATTAAATCTTATAACTAAACATTAACTATCAGTTCACTTAAACTGTTTAGGATTCCACGTCTCTAGATTCTATTGCTGGGTTGGTAGGTCATTCCGACGAAGACGGGAGCGGTTACACAGCCGAGTTAGCCCTCGCGCGAGGGGTTTAGGGTGCGAGGAAAGCTTTCCTTGGTATTTCTCCTTATGTTCGGATATTACTTCTCGTTCGTTTACTTTTATTCGCCAGTCAGATAGCCATTTTTCAACTAAGTGGGATTTGTACTATTGTACATGCATCACGTGCATGTGATATAAATAATATATAATATATAAGTTTATATAGTAAAATTAACTTAAAATTGGCGAGTGCGCAGTACAAGCTAAGTAAATTTATAATGTATACATTTATATAGTAAAATTAACTCAAAATTGGCGATACCTTTACAGAGACTTCTAATTTTCAAGGGGTCTTATAAGAAACAAATACGTTATTAAATTATTAATTTTCAAATTAGTTTATCGATGGAGGGCGCCAGCTAGAGTAGTCAACGCAATGCATACAAGCAAACAGCAGGTCAGCAGTGTGATCATCAGAATTATTCTTATCGATACAAAAGTGTCCTTTGTAATATACATATACATATAGCTATATTTTATTCAAGGTTACATGGTATTTTACTATTGCCTAATATTGTTTTCTGTTTTTACAATTATTTGTAATTTAATTTTTAAAATTTGAACTCTTTGTGAATGAAATATGAAGTTTTGCGCACATATGCGTTCAATTTAATTATTTTTAACCGAGTGGCATCTTCTGTTTTATAAGCAATATGAGTTAAGTGACTTGTGTAAACATGCCAATGGAAATTTATAAATAAAATACCGTGATTCATGGTACAACACACTACAAACATTGCAAATGCAATACTTCAAAAGGAAAAATGGGATACATAATAAAATGATGGGAACCTTAGCGACTTATCACATAGACGGAAAACACCTTGTTGATGATGCTTTATTCTATGATGATGATTCCTGCTTTTTTAAAATAATAGCATCGCTGCTTATTACATCATATCATATAATTTGTATGAATGGTATCATAGCATTAAAAATATTTGGTCCAAATTGGACAACTGTGTCATGTTTGAACATATGTACATATATATATGGCATAGGAACAATCGGGAAAATATTAAGGTTTTACTGCAAAACTTTTTTGTTTGACTTACAAATAGAATAGCTGAAACTTGGATGATTTGAGTCAACCAAAATTTTTTAGAAACATTTGGTAGAAAATAATTTAATTGATTAAATCGAAAAGTTCTTCGTTTAAACATTTTTAGCACGCAGAAGATAACTTGTATTCTGATTTAAAAAAATATTTGTTTTGTCAATTCAAATTGACAAAAATTAACGTATTATTATATAAAATATAAATATATTATTTTTTTATATTATTATATTCTTATTTCAATTTTTTATTTTTGTTTATATTTTTTAAAGCTTTTTAAATTTTATCTATTTCGATCAATTGAAATTCATTGTTTTCTTCCTTTTTTATCTTACCTTAGATGTAATCTTATTAGTACATGAACGGTACCTATGATAAACATGAAAGTCAATTTCAAAAATCCGTATTTTCAATAAATTTTTTAAAAGCAGATGGATCAAAAGTTGTAACATCTATCACAATTTAACAATTTATTTTTTTTTTTTAAGTATTTACCTTTCTCCCATAAAAAATTTACTTGTTTCCTCACAATAATATTTAAAAACCCAAAATTACCTGTGACACAGGTATCATTTACTCCGCATCACTAATTTCTTCTAAATTTACGTTTTAATGCTTATGTTAAAAAATTGTTGGTATTCTTTCTGTTGGGACGTGAGGTCATACTGGTTCGTTTAGCAAAGAGTGAGCGAGACGATTTTATGTGTGGAAGTGCATTTCGAAATAGGTAAATTAAATAGTGGTATGAGTTTGCTTATTTTAATTTTGGTTCAAAAGTGTAATATCATTTCTGCAATGTATTTCTGATTTTAGGTGATTTAAAACATTTAACAAAAATATTTGTGGAACACTAAAGCCGTACTCATGCACATTTACTCTTATGATTTATTCTAAATGTTCATTAAATGCTTGAATGTGCGTTTGTCTCTTTCGCGTTCGTTTGTTAGAGTGAAATAATTGTAGGCTTGCGTAGGGAGTTGCCACGTTTTTGATTTTATATAAGACAAACGAGACATACATAAAAATATTTCTTAAAAGTTTTTGAAAATATGCTAGTCTAGAAAAAAATTAATATTTATTTATATAAAAAAAGCTTGGAAAGTTGGATAATATTTAAGAATTGGGCTTTTAAAAGGTTGTAAATTTTTTGACTGCACAAAAAATCTGACGAGGTGGCAATATAATAAAACCAGCCATTTATACTATACAGTAGTTATTCGTTCCGTCTTGTCAAAAGTGTGGTTGGTCAAAAAATTAAGATTTGAAAAGCTTAAATCATTTATAGTTTTAGTAAATGTGCATTAAATTATATTAATAAAATGTTCAATAAGTGAATTTTTCTTTGAGATGGCGGACAAAATTTATTTAATTTTATATGAATGCATACATTGAAGAATGTGTGTATCTTTGAGACACAAGTTACATACGTACATTTATATGTACTAAGTGAAATCGGCTAAGTGGCTTGGCTTAATACAAATATGTATACATAATGGATACATGCATATACATGTATCTATTTACATATATGTATATTTTTTCAACAAAAAAATCAAAATATGTACAAATGCGAAACACTTATTACTTATGTATGTGCCTGCAATTTTTGATTGCCGAACAAATACATAAAATCGATGAAAACTGAAAAATACTAAGCAGTACATTTTTTATTGATTTGTTAAAATTTTGGCATACCATATAAACATAATCTTTAATATCCATATTAATACACAAACACACTTATATACGAAATGAAACTTATATACGAATTCATATATATGTACACATTCACGTAAAAGTTTACGTATATTTTTTTTTTTGTTGATTTTTTATGTTCCTTGTTGAATGTTTCATACATCAAATAATACATTGGCATATAAATGTGTATTATTTATTTTTCAATATGTATGTATGCTTGTGTCTGACTGACTTTTGTGTGAACAGAAGTACAGAGTTAAATAGGGTGATTGCGTCAATGACTACCAACCAGAGTTGTCAAGTATGATAATACTGGCGCACACGTATGCTTACATAGAAATGTATATGAAGCATATTTGTATGAGTGCATGTGTGTTTATTTCTATGCATGCATGTAAAACAAAAAGTATTCCATGAACATACACTTCAATGAAAACATGGATTAAGAGGAAAGCATTTCTTTACGAATTATTGTTTAAAATATTTAATTTTTAAAGCTTAGCATAATTTACTTATAACATCTTATAACTTATAACAAATTATAAATATTTAAGATTTTTTTAATAAACATCAATACATGTTTAAACTTGCTCAACATTTCAGGTTCAAAATTTTGTGAATATATATTAAAATATAAAAATTGACCACATCTTTGCGGCACATTCAGTTGCTAGATGCAAGCGTAACTGCAAATAGAAAGTATTAATAAGAGAATAAGGAAAGTGGGCATTAACCATTGAAAACAAAATTATTTCCAATAGTCGTAAAAGTTCATTAATTAACAATGACGTTGACGGCAAAGTTAGAACTGGCCTAGTCGGGATCGGAAACAGGAACGCGCCATTTGCAACTGCCGCTAAATATCAATTGGAACAGTTAAACACAATGCGCGAGGCGCTTTTCTCTCAGGATGGCTGGGGATGCCAGCACGTCAATCAGGATACTAATTGGGAGGTGCCCAGTTCACCAGAACCGGCCAATAAGGATCCATCAGGACCGCCAATGTGGAAGCCTAACATTAATAATGGAACCGATTTGTGGGAATCAAATTTAAGGAACGGTGGTCAACCGACTGCTCAGCAAGTGCCAAAACCATCATGGGGTCACACACCATCGTCAAATCTTGGAGGTACATGGGGAGAAGACGATGACGGAACGGATACCACTAGTGTCTGGACAGGTCAACCTGTTAATGCAGCAGCATCTGTCACATCCGTGGGCGTTAATTCTTCTGGTGTTGCCGCTGGAGTTTCCGTCGGTAACTCCAGCGGCCCTCAATGGGGACAAGGTGTTGTTGGAGTCGGTAATGTTGGAGTCGGACTAGGTTCGGCAGGCAATAACAGTTCGGGGTCAACTGGACCATTGCCTGTAGTAACTCCGGGGTGTAAGTATTGACAATAACATTTGTTACTCAAGATATTAAAAATTAAGCATATGCATATGTTTCGATACTATTATACCCTTGAAGAATGCATGTTATACCTTTAAAATTATATTTAAATGAGAATCAACAGAGGAGAATTAGAGCTGTCGGTATAGGCAGTTCTAATTATAGGAAGCTGTATATAAGTCGGATCCGATCATTACATAATATAACTGTCAGGAATGATTGTAGAGCATGTAGTGTAGTTTTGATCCAAATTAGGGCAAAATATCATAAGAAAATGACTTTTGTTTTTTGATTTATCAGCTTGAAAATTATAGGATTTAAGTTATGACTAATTAATAAAACAATTAAACCCGTGCTAATATATCATATAGTTAGTCTAGGAATAATCTGTCAAAAATGAACTTGGTATATAAAAGAACTTTTCAATTCAGCTTGCAAATATTTGAAATCTTTGTACAATTTATGTGTAATATAAATTATATTAATTGTGAAAAGTATTGTTTGCAAATCTCCATTTTGCGTGTAAAACAAATTAGAGGTACTCCAAATTTTATTATTAAAATTCTCTATATTGACACAAAGAAAATTCAAAATAGTTGCACTAATCAGCATGGTAATCACACGTAGAAGCACTTATAATATTTATATATAGACTGGTGTCCTAATTTTGTTACTATGTATTTATTGAAGATATTCTTCTTCGACGATGTGTTTGTAATTGTGAAATATGTGCGAATTTCAGGTGTAAGTGGTCCAAACAATATGGGCACTCCTGGAAGTGTTGGTGCTGCCGCTGCTAGTGGCAGTGGTACAACTGGAAATGGTTGGGGAGACCCTCGTGAAATCCGTCCATTGGCCGGAGGAGGACCCATTGATATACGAAACGTGGACCCTCGTGATCCAATTCCAATGAGAGGAGTTGGTGCACCCTCAGGAGATCCTCGTGACTTGCGCATGATTGATCCACGGGATCCGATTCGCGGTGATCCACGGGGAATATCGGGCCGTCTTAATGGCACTTCTGAAATGTGGGGACATCACCCTCCAATTGCCCACAACCAAATACAGAGTATAAACAAAATGGTTTGCCCTGCAGGAGTTGGTGCAGCCGGTAGTAACATGTCAAGCTCAAATATTGGACCAACCGGTGTTGGTACCGTATCCAGTAACATTGGACCACAATGGGGAACAACACCAGCAGGAGGGGTCAGTGGACCAAAGGAAATTTCAAAGCAAATCACAGGATGGGAGGAACCGTCACCACCACCGCAACGACGAAATATTCCCAATTATGATGATGGGACTTCATTGTGGAGCCAGCAGACACGCGTACCCGGTGGCAGTACTCACTGGAAGGATATGACAGACTCTATGAATCGCAGCCATATAATGCGTGGCCAAAATCAAACTGTCGGTATTACTGGCAATAACAGTGTACCTGTTGGAGGCAATCTCAGTGGTGTTGGACCCCAGAATCGCTTGTCAAACTCTATTGGTCCAAGTGGAGTTGTTACACAGCATAGCAAAGCAGACTCTGGTGCCATGTGGGTACATCCCAATAACAACGGTGGCGGAGGAGGGGGCGTTGGTGGTAGAAATGCAACTGTTACCTCTTGGGGCGATGAGAGTCACACTGTTGGGGCAGTGTCTGGCAACAGTTGGGTTGATGACAAACCGAATACTGGAATTGCTCAAATTGGGGCCAACTCAAACTCATGGACTGATACGTCTGCAGGCGGCGGCGGTTGGGGCAATAAACAAAATAAATTATCAGCTGCAGGTGGAGGAACTCCGTCTGGCTGGAGCAATCCCAATACCGTTGCAACTAATGTGGTTGCTGGTGATAGTGGAGATCTGTCTTCGGATTGGCCACATGGCATCGTTGGAAAACCGCAGCAGCAACAGCAACAACAAAAAATAGCTGGAATCAATGTTGGTGTCTTAAGCGCAGATATGGTTAAACAAAGCAAGCAATATCGTATTTTAGTTGACAACGGATTCAAAAAAGATGATGTTGAAAGAGCTTTAATAGGCGCCAATATGAATATTGAAGAAGCAGCCGAAATGCTGCGGGCAAATTCATCATTGGCAATGGACGGGTGGCGCCGTCATGAAGATGCGCTAGGTTCCTACTCTGATCATTCAAATGCGGCAAACAATGGTGGATTCCCACAGCGCTTTGCTGTGAGCGGCGCACAACCTTCATTGTCATTCCCTCCGGTGGGTGTTAATGTATTATTTTGCTAATTATTTGACATACTTCACTTTTTGCAATTGTATAATTTTTTTTGTAGAATAACCTAATGAGCAGCATGAGTGGCAGCGCTGCCGTGACTGGGAGCAATAATCCTAATATGTCCGCATTACAAGTGCAAAAGTATTTGAGTCAGGGAGTCCCACATAGTGTTGCTGTTGGAGGAGGTCCTCAGGCTGTCAACACAAATGCCTCTGTGTCATTTTGCCAAAATGCTTCGAGTACGGCACCGGCGGTAAATTTAGCATCAAATGCCAACAATCAACCATCTGGTCAACACATACGAATGCTTGGACAACAAATCCAATTGGCAATACACAGTGGCTTTATATCCAGTCAGATCCTAACTCAACCTTTAACACAAACTACTTTAAATTTATTAAATCAACTACTTAGTAATATAAAGGTTTGTTTTTCGCATACAAATTATAATATATATAATAATTGTGGAATTTGGAATTCCTACATATTGTTGCAGCATCTTCAAGCAGCGCAACAATCTCTTTCTCGAGGCAACAATGCCAACCCAATGGCAGTCAACGTGGCCATCGCGAAATATAAACAACAAATTCAGAATTTACAAAATCAAATTAATGCACAACAGGCTGTTTACGTAAAACAACAGAATTTACAACAAACTTCACAGCAGCAACAACATCCATCAGGACACTTAAGTAACTCTGGCAATGACTATTTAAGAAATCACGATGCGATAGGTACACTACAAGGAAATTTCTCTGAGCTCAACCTTAATAAGGTATGTGATATAGCTTAATAAAATATAGATATATTTTAGTATGGCTTTTTAAAGAAAACTTTGTGACAGAGTTTAGATTCATATTCCAAATTATATACTATGTATAAGATCACTTAAATTTTTAAATTTCATGTCCACTTCATTCACAAATTTAAAATATTCGATAAAAAATCATAGTTTGTTAGAGAATACGTAAGGTATATTAATGTTAAGCTATTTTTGATTGCTGATGCACTTTGCTAGTTCTATAAAATACAAGGCGCTGTATCACTTTCAAAAAATGCATATAAATTTTGTCTACATATCTATTGGTGTATAGCTGTTATAGGAGCAATCGGCAGTGAATTGTGTTTTAATAAGAAAAGTTTTCTTTTAATACTACAAGGTTATGACATCTTCGGCTCGCCGAAGCTAACTGTGTTGTTTTGTTTTAATTTTGTTTTCTTGAATACACAACTTCTCAGAAATATTGTGTATGTCAGATTTTTCCATTTACTTGCTAGTTCTGTGCTCAATTGACCAATTGATAATCATCACCATAAACGTGTTACATTAATTGTTGCGTTTCGGTAAATGATTTCCCAATGTTTTAAAACAAACGAATCTGTTTACATTAAGATGGCGCCAACACGAATTACCTTAAATCTTGTTTGCTTTGGGACAGACTGTGTATGGTACACAGCAAATGGCTGTATAGTGAGTATGCATGTCAAGTTTCATTAGGATAACTTAAAAACTTAGAGACTAATTTGCGTTCCAAAGTACATCCGACGGATTGACGGTCAGACTAATTTCCAAATCATTTAATTTGCTTCTGAGTTTCAATATATATCCTTTGCTGAATCTATCACGCTTCCTGATGGGCATTACAAAATCCTGACCAAAATTAATATACTCTCTTCAACGGTATAATGCACCCGACTGCAAAACTCATTTTACCGTGAAAATTAATTGTATAAACTTTTTGTTTTTTAATCTAATCGATCGATACAATTTTTTTCGGACTGTTTTATATTTACAAGTTTCTATTGTTTATAGAAACTGAGTTATTAGTAGATTCAAACGGTTTTGGGCGTATGGTGCTTGTCCCGTTCAAGCATCCACGATTTGAAATAAGCTTGATCTTCGAACGCTATACAGGAATCTTCATGCCAAATTTGGTATGGTTTAGAAGTTCCTTGCATTTGAAACAGATAGACAGGCGGACATGACCAAATCGACTCGGCAATAGCTCCATTTTCAATGGATTCAGGGTATATAAAGCTTTCTTTTGAATCTAGCAATAATGGAACACCAGCGCCTAAAGCAGTCCATATGGTCCCTTGCTTGTAAATGTATACAATTTAACGTTGCAAGTACACAACATAATTAATGGTACAATTGAACATTTATTCATTTGTTCCGTAAAATAAAAAAAGGATGTCTCGCGCCGGAAAATAAATAAGAAATGGATTTATACATATATGTATGTACTTACTTCATCACATTGATAAGAACCATAATTATCTATAAATATATTGTGTGCCATACTATCGTGGCTTCCTATAGTCTTTGATTACACTTAATATGATCAATGACTATTAAAACAATGACTTAATCAGTCAGTCGGATATAGCCATAGTTGTGATACGGCTGATTATTTTTATTTTTACTCATTTTGCAATTTTACCATACAATAATAATCAAAATTTACTTTTATTGTTGTTATTGTTGTTGCAGACAAGTGGATTTCAGGGTAGCGCACCCAATCAACAGTCGCGTTTAAATCAATGGAAGCTCCCAGTATTAGAAAAGGACAGTATAGCAACAGACACGGACTTTTCACGTGCTCCGGGCACAACAAAGCAGAACTTATCAAGCAACTCAAGCAATGTGGGCCCTTTGGGCTTACAAAATGATGGGTAAGAAAATTATTTAAACAAGAAGAATAATAGTTATTTTTTGCTACCCCATAATTTCATGTGTTTCCAAGCGCAAGCTTAAACTTAAAATTTTCGAGAGGTCCAACTTATATATAAATATATAATAAACAAATGGTTTAATGTAATCAAATTTAACCGGCCATTCCTATGGCAGTTATATAATGTAGTGGTCCGATTTGGCTCATTTCGACTTATCTTATCTGCGCGCAGTATCTATCCCAAGTTTCGTCGATAGCTAAAAATTTAACGAAAACGGACGTCCAGCAAAAATATATGTACCATATATAATAATTACGTGTTAATTGTTTGAATTAAATAATATTCCGTAATATTATTATATTCAGTACTTGGTCAACTGGCCGTAATATTGGCGATGGTTGGCCGGACCCACCCCCTGATAACGAGAACAAAGACTGGTCAGTTGCTCCGACATCCGCTGCATATACCGACCTGGTACAGGAGTTTGAACCGGGCAAGCCGTGGAAGGTAACTGTAACTGCATTTTATCAAAAACATACCCAAGCAGAAGTTTATTTTTAAGGGTTCTCAGATCAAAAGCATAGAAGATGATCCTAGCATAACTCCAGGAAGCGTAGCTAGATCTCCACTATCTATTAATCCAACGCCAAAAGATGCTGATATTTTTGCCAACCCTGGCAAAAGTTCTCCGACTGATCTGCCAACACTAAGTTTATCTTCATCAACATGGGGATTTAACCCAAATCAAAATTTTTCGAGGTATTTTTATTTTATTTTATTTATAATAAAAAACTGTTGCAAATTGAGTACAAAATTGTATGTTTTCATAGCTGGTCAGACAACACTCAATGTGCCACATCTGAGCTGTGGACAAGTCCGCTAAATAAAAACTCATCTCGCGGACCTCCACCTGGATTAAGCACTAACAAGACTTGCGGGCCTACTGCTACCACAGCGTCATCAACAATGACTGGAAACTCCAACGGCTGGTTATCTAATCGAGCAGTATCCAACACTAGCACTACTTGGACTGGAACAAATTCTTCTTGGAATTCCAGTTGGTTACTACTGAAAAATTTAAACGCTCAGGTATTTACAAAGTATAACAAAAAGGAAAGTTATCTCTGGCATGTCGAAGATGTTGTATCATACAAAAACTCAATTTTGGACCGATTTTTCCTCTGGTAGCTATATCATATGAAGTGTTCCGAATCGGATCAAATTTGTCCGACATATATATATGTCCATACTTATCTTAATTCCAGCAAGTTTGTTGTGATATCCGTTACAACTATGGATATGTAAATCGAAATTGCATTTTCAAAGTATGAGTACTTTACATCTTATTTTCAAAATCAAGATTTAAAACATCTTAACTTTCCCAGTTGTTGTGCTATTTTGCCGTTATCACTTTTTGTTTGGTATAAATCTTTATTTTTCTTAGAAAAGTTATAATTTTGCTTGGTCACAGAAATAGGACATTTTAAAATATTGCTAATTATTCTAAGAAAATCAGTTAAAGACTAGTAATTTTGATTCAGAAATGTGGTATTTGGTTATATATCCCCGATTTTCAATAAAGATATTACATTTTTCATCCATACTTTCCACTTCTCTTTGACTCTTTTCTTGCAAATATATCAAGTTCCTTGGAAATTTTTCCATATGTCTTCAGTTTATAACATTTTTATTTTTTAAATAATTGATTTAACATTATTTAGAAGATATTCCAGGTGATTGATATCCTGTTTGTGATCATATTTTTAATATTTCATAAACTATTTATGTTTAGAGAGTGTCTAAATATATCAAAAGGTCGACTATGTCATTTATTTCTTGAAATCTTTCAATTTCTTATCATGCCTATGCCTATCATGCCACGAAAATATAGTACAGTCCTAGAGACATACTATATAGTACTTCATTATCTTCATTGAGTACAGATGAATGTATTATAAAAAAACATTTCCATAATACATTTCAAGCGTAATTACGATACGTCTTAAAATTATGCACTATATGTCAATAAACACTGATCTATACAATCTATACAATTATTTGTATCCTTTCATTATTTTGCCTATTTCAGTATGCTTCTTAACAGATTCTCGAAATCTACATATGAAGATCCTTTCTTTACCTGAACAACGCCTTCCACTATCAATATCAAAAAATTTTGAATTAATCATGTTAATTCATTAATTAAATAGCGGAAACAAGCTCATACACCCGCAAAAAGAGCTTTTCGAGCGATATAATCGTCCTTTTAAAGAAAATGCGATCTTTCTGTGACCAAGCAAAATTATAGCTTTTCCAAGGAAAATTAAAATTAAAACAAAATTATAAGTGATAACGATAAGATTTTTTTCATTGTACAACATCTAGGAGAGTTAAGTACACGATGTAAAATATCAGCAAAATCTGAAATCAAAAAACTTACAATTTTTGCTTGTGCTATTTATGTGGCTTTGTATATTATATTGTATATTCCATGAGGATAAAGTATGTAGTAGTATGTGCTGTTACTGACAGACATACAAATTTTGCAATCTTCTGTTGATGTTGATAAAGAGTAATTAATTCAATTCAATTAATTCTTTGCAAAATGAAAAATGGCATGGAATTTAATTTTAAAGTTGAATTTTAAGTAACAAAAATTCGATTTACTTAATTTGTTTTTTGCATTATTGTTATGCTACTTAATAACTATAATTATGAATAAAAAAAAAACATAACATGAAACTGTAAAAACTAAAAATAGGCAAATAATCAGCTGTCAATTAAATCTTTGCAAAATGCAAACATTGGCTAAATTCGTAACAAAAACTTATAAACTATAAGGGGAATTGTTCTAATATTTGGTGTGGCATCTAAGACAGCATTCAGGCGGAATGTATAAATTCCAGGTCATAATATTCAGGTATTTTCTTCCAATCCTCTTGTATAGCTTTTTCAGTACTTAGGCCTTTCTTCAATCAAGGGATGGAGCCTGGCAGGAGTATCAATCACTTTGCTTGTTATACAGCAGCCCAGG